>CAKAKQ010013500.1:0-28736 GCA_916700675.1 Helicolenus avius | reverse complement strand
GGCAGCTTGGCGGAGGTCTGAGCTCTCCGAGGGCCATTCTAGTTTTCATGTAATTTAATTTAATACAGCGTGATGACTAAGATAGACAGGTAATGATAACAATTTGAGAAAGCCATAGCATATTTGAAATACTGCAATTGAATTATGTTAATTATTTTAGCATTTTCAGCACTTGAACTGCCCACCCGCATGGAATAATATCATCCATTGTATATTTAAATGCACTTGGCAGCACGCTGCTCCAGTACATCAGGCACTTTACACCTTATTCATTTCACGTTTTGCTGGTTTTGAAGACGGAACTGTCGAAACTCAGCAGTCTCGACAATGATCATTTATTCCCCTACTGTAGATTACTGTGGGCTGACACGTAACCAGTGTGTGTTTGGGTGTGAATACATCCTGTGACTGTGAGCGCACTTGCTTGTCAGCTCAGCCTGCAGCAAGGCTCAGAACTGTACAGACCCACCAGTATCTGGCTCTCCGCGATTCCCCCGCAACTCCACCGCAGCACACAGGACTGTCAAGCTGCAATTACTACACCACCAAGGTGCACCTCACTCCACAAACAAACCACAACATATATAAATAAAGAAATAAAACTATAGCTAACAAAAAAGTTTTGGGGGAAACCTTATAAAATCTAACAATGAGAAATATAAACCATATATGACCATTAATATTTAATTACTTGCAGTATTTTATATAACAAATTATTGTTTTAAACTTTTTTTTTATTAAAGTGAGTTGGTTACATTGCTTTTTACTTCTCATTTTGTACTCTAAGTCAGCATAAAATCATCAATATATTATTCATACTATGTATACAATATGCATATGAATAATGTACATTATGTTATAGTATTTTCACTTCAGACTGATATATATTTACATGAAACTAGAGTAATGGAGTAATTTCCTCCCCTCTAAGGACTAAAGGAAAGTAGCTGTTGCACTGATGACATCTAACGGAGACCAAATAAAAAAAATATATATATGAATGTATCCTATGTATTTAGTTTATGCAATGTGTGTGCAATAAAAGCTCTAAAGCAAAGTATTGATTATGCATTTTACCATGATGCAACCATAGGAAAGTACTGATTTGCAGTCATTTACGTTCGAATTTGATGTTAAAGGTCCCATATCGTGTCATTTTCAGGTTCATACTTGTATTTCGTGTTTCTACTAGAACATGTTTACATGCTGTACTGTTCAAAAAAATCTTTATTTTCCTCATACCGTTAGCCTGAATATGCTTGTATTCATCCTCTGTCTGAAACGCTCTGTTTTAGCGCATTTCGACAGAATTGCGACAAAATTGCAACATAATTGCATTCCTAGGCAACTGCTTGGGTCCATTTGTGCTTCCTGTCAGCTGATGACATTCACATACACTGCAACCAGGAATAAACTGGGACACATTTAGAATGTTTATGTTTAAATCTGTGTAAAGGCTCTTAATATTGTATATCTGTGACATCACAAATGGACAGAAATCCTGACAGCTGGTTTCAAATTCAGAGTTTCTGAATACGGGCTGTGTGTATTTCCCTGTGGATTGAGCGTTTTGATACTTTCACAGTATTTATATAGGACTCAAGCCTGCTTTATAATAAAAAAAACATGAAAATCTCACTTTTTTATAATATGGGACCTTTAAAGCAGCAGGAGGCAGAATGTTTTTGGCATCATTCGGTGAAAAAAATCCATAATAACCTTTCAGCATATTGTAATTCAAGTGTTGTGAGAGACTTCACCACCTCCTCATGGCTCCGTTTTCACGCTTTAAAAGCCCGTGATTGGAGACTTTGGCCAATCACAGGTCATTTCGGAGAGAGAGTATTCCTATTGGCTGTTAATTCAACGGAGGCAGCTATGAATCACTCGTGAACTCTGATCGGTCAAAAGGTCAAACTAGGCAGCACTCATCAAATATGAATCCAAATTCTCTGACTAATACCTATTTCTCGCCTCAAATGTTTTCAGAAATATCTTGTAGTGTACTGTTTAGCTGTAAATTGAGAAAGTTTGCCTGGTAGATCAGTTTCCTCAACTGATCCCAACATGCTGCTATGTCACTCTTTCGCATTTTACAACTGAACAGTACACTACAAGATGTTTCTGAAAACATTTTATGCGAGATATTGGCATTAGAATGACAGAATATTGATTCATATTTGATCAACGCTGCTTAGTTTGACCGTTTCATCAGAGTTTGCGAGTGATTGACAGCTACTCAGAAACGGCAAGGCTCCAGCTCGGCCCTGATTGGTTGTTTTCCTCTGGCCTGCTGTTAGGAGCACCGGAGGACACCGGAGGACACCGGAGGACACAGAGGCATATGATTTTTTTTCAGATGACCTGTCACTACTGTCAGGATATAGCGACCGTTTTATAGAAATAACTTTTTTCAATCATATATGCTCCAATTTGCTGCTTTAAGTCACATCTGGACAGATGGACAAGACTCATAAAACCATAAAGCTCAAGTTTACTAAACCATTTTTCTAATGAATTAACAATTGGATCCAGATGTGTGTGATAGCACTTTAAATACACATGTTCAGAAGCTATTTTCGGCTCACTGTAAAAGGAGTAGAAAGACTCAGCTAAATAGACAGAAGTGGCACTTACTCTATGAAGCTGTCAAGTACATGCAAAGGAGGTTCTAAGTGCACTGGGCATCCAGCTCCGTACCCGGTTGAGAGCCAGCCAGTAATTTAGACCCATCATGATTAATCAGCAGCTGTTTAGCTTTAAAGTCCTTTGTCAAATATGTGGGGCTCTTGGCTGCTGGGAGGATCCACCAGCTTGTGTACATAAGTTACAATTTTCAGAGCATTTTTCTTTACAAAAGATGGAACGCAATATGTTAAATGTTTAGCATCAAAGAAGTGATGCCTCTACTGTGATTGTCATAGCCATGGATTGTGCCGTTGTTGTTGTTGTTTTAGATTGCGTTATATTAAAATGTCAGAGATTCAAACTGCTCTGCATGGCTGTAGCAGCCCAGGTGGCAGCATAAACCACCACAGCACACACACACGCTTGCACAGAAATATCAAGTGGCAGCATTTTGTCTCATTTAAAGTGGCAATTTGTGAGCTCCTCATATTTTGCCACGGGCAACACCCGGTGTTCGGCGCCAAGCAGTTATTGCTGTAGAAATCACTGTACCTTATTTTGGGTGTCAGAATGTCTAATGAGTATTGAGTTGTCACTTAACTTGAATTTTAATTTTCTATACTGGTCTTGTCAGAGTTGTTTTTCTTCTGCCAGAAACTCATCACATCCCATTGTGGGGAAAGGATTTTCCATGTTAATAATAACAGTGAATATAAACCTTTCATGAGCTTGTAGATTGTCACTTGGGCATCCATTGATAACTGCAAATATTCAGCAATATTCCGGGAACAGGCACAGTTTCCGTTGACGATTTTCTAATGTCCAGTTTAACACTGTTTAGCTCAGCAGTTACAAATTACCATGAGAGTAATGACAAAGATGAATGGCAACCTTGGTTATAAAACAAGCGGGAAGTCAAAGAAGGTGTGCCAAGGTCAAGATCAGCCGGCATCATTTTTTGGCAGCCGATCATTTTTCACGGGGCGGCAACAAATTCACCACTCTGTATTAAGAATAGATGAGCTAATTTCATTTACTATAAGCAGTTACATTACATTTTGAATTACAAAGAGCAGGGTCTCATTTATGGATAAAGCCTGATATTGTGTGAACCAAATGCCTTCATATATGATGAAAAGAGGTCATATATCCAACCTATAAGCTACAAACCCTATCAACTCTTTAACATTGTCCAATACATGATGAAATTGCTAACTGCTAAATAGGTGCTCATACACCATTCGTATATACCTACTAGGACTGGGCGATGAGGAGAAAATCAAATATCTCAATATTGACAGTTGGTGCTTTCTAAAAATAGTTACACTATTAGATTTTTTATAAATAACCATCAGTAATGTTGATATTAAGTGGGTAAAGGCAAATAATAGAATAGCTAGAACAGTTTGGTGAGTTCATAAAATTACATCAGTTTACTGTAATGCAGCTTTTAAAACCAGGAAAAGAGAACACTTATGCAATATTAAGATATCCGCAATCTAAAACGGTATCTAGGCTCATATCACGATATCGATATAATATCAATGTTTTGCCCAGCCCTAATACCTACAAAAAGTAATGCACTGTAATTCGTATACATCCCACAAAATCACTTTGTATGTAATCCACGTAATCGTGAACCAGGAAATACAGTATAAAGAGCGACAAACGCTGCGTAGGGCAGAGGTCGGAGTGGATGGGTTGGTCAAAAAACACCAGACTTTGGCCAGGAGAACGGTGTTCGTATCCTGTGTGAAACTAGAAGTCAACGTTGATTTATTTGTCACTTAAAGTCAGTAATTAAGTTACGCAACTTTTGTAGATATTTTAACCAAAACCACGATCTTTTCCTAAACTTAAGTAGTTTTGTTGCCTAAACCTAATCAAGTATTTCAAGCGTATTTATTTTATCCCAAACCACGATCTTTTTGTTAACCTAACCAAGCAGTTATGTTCCATTAAGCTGGGCATACACTGTACGATTTTAGAAACGTTATTGTGTAACTCCTACTCCTACTGTACGAGTAGATCATTTGCGATGTAAAGCCAAAGCTCGAGATTTATGTGCTCACGCTGTACGGTCCGATTGCCATGACCTGAGTGCTCACACTGTTTGTGTAAAATAGAAGAAAAAAAAAACACGGCACGTTGGCCGTTACGGGCCGTTGGCTGTTGACAGTTTGAGAGCTTCGAGCAGGTAAAGTTTGTTTGCTATAGCAGAGGTCTGTACAGGTCACAATGCTAACAAGGCAAATCATCTGTACCTTCCTGTCTGCTGAAACATCTAAAAAGGACGTGCGTTGGGGAATCGGCTTGTGGCTCTGCTTCAACTGTCCGAGAGCCTGTGGACGGCCGACCAAAATTTATGACGTCAGAAATTCATCCGACTGAGCTACAGAAGGTCGGAAGGAGTTAATCGGCCCTCGGTCCCAACCTGTACACCGCACGGCAAACTACGCCCTGCGAAGCTGAACTTAAGTCAGACTCTAAAATAAGTCGTGGGGCTCAAAATGCATGGCCAGAAACTGGCTAAAATTGTATGCCCACCTTAAACCCAACCAAGTTGTTTCAACATTCATAGAAAAATGCACAAAAAATTAGGAATACGTTTTCGAAATATATACAAATTGTTGTACGAGGATACATTCATAGGTGAGAATCACTTTAATGTAGAAACGTCATACCAGCCAGACTTTGATCATATTACCTTTGAGATCCACATGGGCCAATTGTCTTTTTTTTTTCTTCTTCATTCACAGACCTAGAGGTCACACATGATTTCCAGTCTTCTCTTAGCTGGCACCAAATGAATACAAACAAGTTAACACTGATATTTATGCCTTCACTTGTAAGCAAAAGCAGTTAGAAATCAATATAGTTAATTGTTTTTTGGATGTGATCACCATCAACTAATCCCCTTTGAGGGTTCCCTTGAGATAGCGTTCAAAAATAATACCCCTACTCCTACATGCAACTAAGTCATATTGCAGTCTTCCAAAACGTTATGTACCATTACCATGGAAATCAGCAGCCCCTGGATCGTTGATGCTCTCATTGTGATGCGCAACACCAATAGGCTTGTTAGCGCTAATGACATTAGAGTGCATGTGTCCTGTTGACTGATGACAGTTAAGTAATCACGCTGATGCTGTGCTTAAAAGAAATTACAGCAGAGATATGTAATGCACCACTTCTTTGGTTAAGGCTGATTTTTGGTCCATTAATTAAAGTGGTAGTCTCTCCTGAAGCTTTTGAGCTCTTAAAAACAAAAACAATTATGTGGATTAATCAAACACCTGGTATTCTCTTGGGGCAAGTGCATGCAGAATCAAGGTGTTAAGCACATCAATTAAACATTTCATAATTATTTGTTCCATTTTTAAATCACACAACATGCAGGTTATAGATGGTGTTTTTAGTAGCAGAGAGGAGATGATAAATGTGTTCCATTAGCACAAATAAAAAGCTTCTACAACTACAGCAAATGTAGTAGTTTGATGGTACCACCAGTCAAAATATCTGCTGTAATTACAATCTGAAATATGATCACAGTTTGAAGATAAACACAGATTAGATGTGGCAAGAACGTGGCGACACAATACATATTGTATATGTACAATACATGTATATTGAGATATATTGCCATACTGTAAGCAAGGCCATACATTGCAATTTAAAGGACCCTTATCATGCTAATTTTCAGGTTCATACTTGGGTTTTGTGTTTCTACTAGATCATGTTTACATGCTGTAATGTAAAAAAACAAACTTTATGTTCCTTGTACTGTCTGCTTGAATATACCTGTATTTACCCTTTGTCTGAAATGCTCCGTTTTAGTGCATTTCAACGGAATTGCAACGGAATTGCAAACAGAATTGTGTTGCCTGGCAACAGTTTGGGTCCATGTTTACTTCCTGTCAGCTGATGTCATTAACATACACTGCAACCAGTAAATAAACTGGAACACATTTAGAATGTTTACGTTTAAAACTGTGTAATGGTCTAAATATTGTATATTTGTGACATCACAAATGGACAGAAATCCTAACGGCAATACTCAATATTTTTGATATTTTCTTACACCTTTCATTTTTATGTAGACATCTAGTTTTGTTGTTTTTAGATTGATACCAAACAGCATTGTTTGAATGATTACAGAATGAGAGTTATAACACTATGATTCACGTAGTCAACACAGACTCTCAGATAAGCCTTTTGTGCAATGTCCTTTAGAGCGTACGGCAGGAAAAAGCAAAGCCTCTGTATAATAAACGGCCTCTATCCTCACAGCTGCTTTCATTACCGTTCATTCAACACATGCCGTGTCCGGGGATCAATACTTCTTCACCTTGTGCTGTATAGATGCCAGATTAGATGCAGCTCCAAGGGCAATAACGAGGAGCGCCTGAACTCACTTGGCATTTGCAAACATGCGAGTCTGTAACATTTAAACTGTTACTGAGTTATCAAGAATTTGTCAAAAATTAATCATTTTAAGTTATCACTTCAAATATGATATACATGATGAGGATTCTAAATGATTTGACTGACACATGAGGAGTCTGTTTGGCAACTACAAATGTAAGTATCCTCTGAGAGTGCTGTAGAATATATTTTTGGTTTCATAATGAAATAAAAAGTTATCGGATTATACAATTTTTTTTTCTTAAAATGGGAAGTGTTCCCATGGAGCAAAAATATTAAATTCTTGAAAAATATAATTTAATAACCTGGCCCTCCTCAGGGTGCAAAAAATAGATGTTGGAAAGTAAATGACAGACTAAATATATCTCCAAAAATGTCCTGTTTTAATTAAAACATACACAAACTTATATTGGAGGATTACACTGTTGTCTACAGATAATCATGTTTCAAAATCCACTTTATATATTAAACACTTTATTGGCCTGCATGTTGATCATATGCACCTATACTGTACATATTCAGTGAGAAAATAACATTTTGCTTTTAGGGTCAAAGTTAGATTTCAACCAGCAATGAATGAAAAATGTTTAATTTTATAACAACTCTTCTTCATCTGGGCTTTTTGGATTGTATGGTGTTTTTTGGAATTCTCTCAGATTTCCCCGATGGTTTCCTAAAATATGTCTTAATTAGAGCGTCTCATTGCGTTCTAGGATGTTGAGAGGCAACAGAGACCATAATCACCAACCTCATTTGTCTTATTAAAAGTTCTGAAGTTAACTCTTGAATTTCAGAGGGGAAAGCTGAAGTAAAGTCAGCGTGGACAAAACTTTTAGGGCTTTTACTGGTTCAGTCTCGCATTATGTCTCGGAAATGTATTAAGGTGCCTAATGAACCTGTGTGCCGTCTTGTAGGCAGCAGCCCTCCGCTATTTATTTCAATTCCACACTATATGTCTTAAAACTGAAAACACAACATTGATATTGTTAATAAGGAGATTTGTACTTGCTTCCAAGAACACTACATACTATACAAGGCCACATCAAGATTAGAGATGGCTGGATTACACTTTTTGAAGACCCCATATCGTGCTCATTTTCAGGTTTCATACTTGTATTTTGTGTTTATAATAGAACATGTTTACATGCTGTAATGTTAAAAAAAACACTTTATTTTTCTCATACTGTCTGCCTGAATATACCTGTATTGACCCTCTGTCTTAAATGCTCCGTTTTAGCTTTTTTCAACGGAATTGCAACGGAAATAAGTTGCTAAGCAACAGTTTGGGTCCATGTTTACTTCCTCTCAGCTGATGTTATTTATATACACTGCAACAGGAAATAAACTGGGACAGATTTAGAATGTTTACATTTAAAACCGTATAATGGTCTAAATATTGTATATTTGTGACATCACAAATGGACAGAAATCCAAACGGCTTATTTCAAACCCACAATTTCTGAATACAGGCTGTGTATTTCTCTGTTGTGGTCTTCATTATCCAACCGATAGCCAGGAGGAAGAGGAAAGGGGACAGTAGATAGCCTTGCCGGACGCCGGTCTTCAATTGGAAGCTTCTGGTGAGCTGTCCTGTTTTTTTTCCGTGTCTGTGTTTTAATATTAGTTTATTGAAATATGAAAAGGGTTTCCTTTCACACACATGCACACAATTTTCAGATACAGTTAATGCAGTGCACAGCGTGCACTGTTTACCTCTCCATCATCTACTGCTGCTGTCTGTCTGGCTGTCTTTCTCTCTCCAAAGTGTGTTCGCGCACAGTTTTTACCTCCTATTAAAATGAGTAATTTTCTGTTTTAGTTTGTTTTGGAGTGATGCCGTAACATAATGTTATGTTAACGTGAGGTTTGTAAAATAAAATAAAACAGCAGCTACAATCATGAAGATATCTGATCCTGTGATTTTGGCCAATTTCGGACCGATACCAATATTGGTATCGGCCGATGCCAATGATGATGATGATCGGATCGCTGCATCCCTAATCAAGACCATAATGTCTTTCTAATGCCTCATAGGTAAGTCAAGCCCTAGAACAGAGCTATACCACTAAGCTGTGTTTCACCTTTAAAAAAAAAAAAATCCTTCATTTGACATTTATTATTCTAGTTGGCCTATAAATAAAAATAATTTCTTAGTGAGGACAAAGTTTTTTTCCGCCAGTTACATGCCTGCCCATAGGGAAGGTGAGCCCTTGCCTAAACCTCCAGAGATGTCTCCTTTGCCATCCTCAGCAGCGTGAGGCTATTATTTTTCTGCAGTCTGTGCTCCTCGACAAGGAGTCAAGCTGACAGTCACGCTGGAACTTTAAAACCTCAGCAACTCCTATCAAATGAAAACGAGCAAAACACAAATCTGACTTTTAGGTCTGAAGTTTACTTTTATCAAAATATTGGTTCACTTTTATTGATTTAGTCTTTTCAGTCATTGGTACTGTTATTCACTAGCATGCTGTAGAGAGAGACGGAACAGACTGAGAGAGGGTTCAACCGCATGTTATAAAAATCCCTGCTTGGCTTCTCTTGGTCTATCTTAACAGTTGCAGGCAGGGTGGAAAAATGCAGTAAAATATCAGCCAGGGATTTTCTGCTCTTGTAGAAAATGTTGTAAAATAATTGGCCGTACACATTCACAAGAAAGTTCTCAATGTAACATTCTAACTTCAGACAATAATGTGTATCTTAAAACACTGATTAGACCTTCATTAGGCCAATACTGTGTGTATGTAAGGGTGAAGAGTCATTTTTGGCGTAATCGCTAATGGCCTGATCATTTTTTTTATTCAGTTTATTGGTATAAAAATGACAACATTATCGTCCTCATATCTCTTCGGAGTTAAAAGAGAAGTCGTTGGTCATTATGAAGTCCATGAGCTTTTTTTAAAAAAGTGCTTTGCCGTATTGTGAACAATTATGTTAAGACACATTTTTCCTCTCCAGATGCCATCAATGTGGATTTAATATTTTTTTTGCATTTCTATAAAATATGTGGAAAGCACAATAAGTCAGAAAGATATACTTGACAAGCTAAAAATTTGTGGAAATGTAATGTTAATTGGCTGCCTGTTGACAAGTCACAATGATTGGACGTTTACATTTTTATTTAAAGCGAGGGTATAGACGGAAAGTTTTTGGCATCATTGGGCAAAAATTCCATAATAACCTTTCAGCATATTGTAATTCAAGTGTTTTGAGAGATAACTGGACTTCTGTACCTCCTTATGGCTCTGTTTTCAGGCTTTTAAAAAATCGCCACTTTGACCAATCACAGGTCATTCCATAGAGAGTGTGTTTCCTATTGGCTGTCCATTCAACGGAGGCAGCTGTCAATCACTCGTGAAAACATCTGAGGTGAGAAATAGACATTACAGTAACAGAATATTGATTCATATTTGATCAGTGCTGCCTAGTTTGACCGTTTGATTGGAGTTTGCGAGTGATTGACAGCTGCTCAGAGACGACTCTCTGCTCAGCTCTGATTGGTTGTTTTCCTCCGGTCTGTGAAATCTTGTAGATGCCATTAGGAGGCACATGATTTTTTTTTTCAGATTACCTGTCTTATGCACTACGGCCAGGATATAGTGACCGTTTTATAAAGATAACTTTTTTTAATCATATTTGCTCCAACTCTACCCACTGCAGCTTTATCTGTAAGGATGCTATAAAACCTGTTTGTATGTAGGTATGCATAAATCAACACAGATCTCAAACTGCCATGTCGTGAAACGTTTTCTAAAAGATCAGAATGTCTCCGTTGGGGCTGCATAGAAAAACAGCCCCCTGCTAGAAACAACAACTTTACAGTCTACTTATCAGCATGTATACACAGAAAATTAAAAAAAAAAAATCACACAACCAGGGAAACACGTTGAAGCCATGTGCCCTTAACATCCATATCAATCACAGGGAATTAAGCCATTTGGCTATATGTATATATTGATGTCTTGCACTTCTAGAGGGAAACACTTAATGTAAATCTATGTCCTGAGGTCTAATCCTAATTGAGTGTTCTAGACAGTGTTTTCCTTAGTTTTTGCCGTAACTGAGAACCCATTGTAGGGATTACAGACACAGCCTCTGGCCAAAACATCTAAGTAGCACTAAGAGGAAACACTTTCTTACATTTCTCATTAAATGTTGCAAATTTACTTAGCTTCAAGTTTGCTTTGAATTGCACGGTGAAACTTACCACATACTTTTCCATTTTCTTTTGCCTGACAGGTGAAGATTATTAGTCTGCAAGTGCACTCCTGACCCCCAACAGCTACCCACTAAACCTGCGTCAGACAATTTAAGAAAATGTGTTTAAAGCAAGTGAAGAAAATAACAGTCATTCTTTCAGGGAATAAAATTAATTAATCCGCTGAAGTAGTTAGGCTTCATTACTGCAAAGAGGATGTTGATTTTTTTTTTTTCCCCTCCTTTTCCATGCGGCATTAATTTCTTTTGATCAGTAAGCTTTCTGGAAAATGCATTAAATATCAGCATCTGTCGTTTAGCCACGAGGGATTCAAAAAACGTCCGACTTTTGAGTTAGTCTAGCCAAACAGTGACGTTTGTGATGAAGTGATTTAGCTGAGAAATAGCCTTTAAACATATTTGCCATGGATAGACACACTAGGTGGATTAAATGAGGAGTGAATGACAGCAGCTGTTGCAGAGACAAAGTGGACAGATGACAGATGTCCCCCAAGCTTGAAAACCGTTTCAATCACACCGTAATGCATTTGCACTGCTTAACCACCAAGCTGTAGGCCTCACACTATTTAGAGTCAAAGTTTGATTTATTGGGAAATCGGTTTGCACAATCGCTTGCCCACAAACACGCTGGTGCTGGCCAAGGTTGCTGCACCAGAATCTGTGTGGAAGCCCATTTGTCTCGCGCTCACCGGTGTGATCAAAATATCTTCAAAAGTACTCACGTACAAAACTTTACTTGGGTTAATATTCTGTTTTTTTATTTTTAAGATTTGTTGGTGTTACAAACTTAACAATACCGTCACTTCCGGTTGCAAAAAACCAAGATGGCGACTGCCAAAAAAACAAAATTGCATCGGCAAAACACCAAGATGGCGATGGCCAAAAACCAAGATGGCGACAGCCAAAAAAACAAGATGGCGACCGTCAAGTGACGTCACGCTGACTACGTCAATTTCTTATATGCAGTCTATGGTTTTGCATCATTATCTTTAAACTAATTTCAAGATGCATAATGTAAATCTTGTTTCCCCTAACTGGAATCCGAAACATCATACCCATTCAAACACCTCAAGTTTTTTTGCATTGTCATTTCATAGGATTAATACCAATGGCAACACATTTGTTTTAATGTGGCAGTAGTCAGTATATTTTTGGCATCAATATGCAAAAATTCCATAATAACCTCTCAGCATATTGTAATTCAAGTGTTCTCAGAGAAAACTAGACTTCTGCACCTCCTCATGGCTCTGTTTTCAGGCTTTAGAAGATGTAGCCCGTGACGGGAGACTTTGACGAATCACAGGTCATTTTATTGAGAGTGTTCCTATTGGCTGTGCCCTGGTCATGTGACCTGAACTTGGCGTTCCTTCACCAGATTTCTCAATGGTGGAGGCGTCACAAACTTTCTAATTTTACAGCTAAACAGTGCACTACAAGATGATTCTGAAAACATTTGAGGAGAGAAATAGACATTACAGGCCTAATTTGACCGCTCAGATCCGCTCTTACTGGTTGTTTTCCTCCGGTATGTGAAATCTTGTAGGTGCCGTTAGGAGCACCGGAGGACACAGAGGCACTACTGTCCCGATATAGCGACCGTTTTATAAAAAATAACTTTTTTAAATCATATTTGCACCAATCTCGCCTAATTCAGCTTTAAGCATTTTAAAAAAACAGTGAAATGTATAAAAATGAATGCTTTGTGACTCCACTGTAGGTCAGCGTGTACTTTCCATCTTCTGAGAAGGCCAAAGATATATCAAAGGGTCATTTCGTTCCAAATGTCAAGTGCAAATATAAGCGAAGCCGACACGGCCACTGTGATCACATCTCGTCACGGCGCTGGCGAAGCTGTGTATAATGGAGTCTCATGTCCGTTCACTCAGTGTGAGGAGCTCTAATGCGCAGTCCACATAATGGTGTCCGTACTTTAATGGTTTAGTGGTGTGACAGCATGTTATTTTCTGATAACCAAGGGTGTCAGCCGGTATGTCAGTGAAGTTCCGAGTGGGCTTTCAGCAAATCAGAGTAGAAAATAGCAGGCCCTGTAGATAATAGCTAGCGTATTGTCTGCTGTACTGCATCTGATTGGATATGGATAGACAAGGGCAGCGAGGTGACTTCCAGTTGTCCACAGTAGCAGTGAAAATTGCTCTTTATTTCTTCCAAAGATGTATTTAGAGAAAATGTGAATGGGGTCGGTCGAACCGTAGTTGATTTGTGATGTAGAGAGCTTACAGTGCAAAAAAATGGACCACACATCTTGCATGCGGAGCAGAGTAAAAGGCGATCTAATAGTACTGCCAGCTAACCAGAGCAAGGGGGTCACTGCAGCTTGTAGAATTGAGCACCACAGACTATTGTTCCTTGAGTGAACGCTAGAAGTCATCTAATTCTTCAAAGGGCTGCAAACAATGGGCCCCATCCCATTCTTTACCTGTCCACTACGAGTGATGAGGCGGGCCTTACTTATCTCCATAGCAATTTATTAAGCACTCAACTTAGTGAAAGAGAGACTTGTTTTAAAGAGCAGCCAGCTTTATTGATGCCGACACTCACAGATTGTATCATTTCATTTGCATGAAGTTAGCAACATAATATCAAATTTAAAAGTTACTAAAAAAGTGAATCTTTGTTCTGGTTAGTTGCCACATGGCACACAACTTAATATATTTTATAATTAGACTTGCAATGGCCTCCACATGATGTATTAGGGGTCTTACCTCTTAGTTGATTAAATCCCTACAGCCATTTAAAGGTAGAAGGAAATGCACATCCTCCTCTGGACTGCTGCAGTATAACCTGCAAAATTCAGAGCTCTTGTTCTGACGAAACCGGTCGGCTGACTCACTGTTTTCCAGTTTATGAAGTGCAAATCATCAGGAGTGTTTGGAGATGGAAACATTCTAGGGGACACATTGGACACGCACAGTTCACTCACTGTGTACTGTCCGTGTCCAATGTGTCCAAGTGTCCTTGAAAAATCATAAGAAAATTTTAAAAAATAAAGTTATTTTCTTCTCACTACACCACTGAACTCAGGACCACTCATATTCCACCAATATTCCTTCTACATTCTTATCCAAAAAACAACAGTTTACTGAACTTCAACGGCTGTGTATCCTCTCCCTCATTTCATTGGGCCTTACCTTTAAGGGACAGTTATAAATTTCCCCAAATGTTATACAAATAACATGCACGTCTGCATGATATTCCCTCTCAGGAGAAGTTCTGGACTCAATGTCAAACTGTCAGTACATCATGGTGGGGAGATAACTACTTTTTTTAAAAGGAAAGAGGAGCTGATATTGTTATTCAAAACACCCGCTGATATGTAATGTATGATAATGTATCTAACTATAAAGCAAGCAATCTCTGTCTGTGTGTCCTTTACATTTCTTGAGAACCGCCCATCCGATCAACTTCACACTTGGCAGGTGTATTGCTAGGGACCCCGGGGAGTGCTTTGTTGAATTTGGTGTAATTTGGACACCGTTCAATATGAATAAACTTTGAATAAACAAGCAAGCAGTGCTCTGTGCAGCAGCACGGGAGGAGCTTCAGGACTATGCGAGCACGTCGTCTGCAGCAGACAGACAGTTCACTTTACAACAAAACTTCTTTACTTCCCTGAAATCAACACGAGCGGATGGTCAACCAGAAGCAGAATCGAACCAGTGTATTTCACCTGTGTGACCATGAGTAAGCCACAACTTGGGTGTGTTTTTCCCCCGTGAGTGAGACTGTATATCCCCGGTGTAAGACTAACATTTATAAAGTTACCGCCAGCAAAAAATACCTCCGCTAAATTAATCCATGCTTTCCTTTATAACCACAGTGTCAAAGCAAGCAACAAATACACCTATTTGGAAATTACCGTCACTCTGCCAAGTGTATTTCACCGATGTTTCTGAGTGGGTTTTTCAGAGGCGGATGTAGTGATTTATGTTCGCCAAGAGGCAAACGACGTCTTGCTTTACTTTTAATCTTTTCTCCATCTGGTAATGTTGGTATTGGCAGTGGTTGAAAAAAGTAGGCTACTCAAAACTTTTTTCATGAAGCAAAACTATCAAATATTAATAGTAAAACGATTAATCATTTTTATAGTAAAACTATTAATACCGCACAGTGAAAGTCCTGCATTCATAGTTTTACTTCAAGTGAAGAGTGAAAGAGAGACATTTTCAGCACAATGTACTTACATTTATTTAACATAATAATGCATTGTATATTAATTGATATATTTTGCTAGTCAAATCTAAATTTGAAAAGTAACATTTCTCTGTCAGATAAAAGTAATACTTATATGTTTTCCTCTGAAGTAGAAGTACACAGTAAGTAGTATACAGTTGCATATTTATAAGGGCTTTGGGAGCCTTTTGTAAGTTGTTTCGGGGTACAATGAGTTAAACTAGTAAGATAATTCAATATTTTCCATATCTAAGCATCATAATAAGTCCATAGCTATTTGGAGCTTAAACAGCAGAGTCTGCCCCTGGTGTTTTTTTCCTGTGAACCAGAGTGTATTGCACCAGTGTTTCTGACCGTGAGTAGCCGTGGCTTGGGTGTGTGACGCAGCCGTTTCCTGGCAGGTGTATCGCTCAGGACCCGAGGAAGAGTAGTGTCTAGTGCGAAGTTGTTTGTATGAGCGGTTTTACGGTTCTCTAGAAAGCTGCAATCAGCAAGACCACAGGCCAAGCAATCGAATTCTGAACAAGCATGTTTTGAACGGTCACTGCACTAGTTCTTCCTCCTAATTCCAAACCATTACCAAGCGCTCTTTGAGTGCACTAGATGCCTCCAGCCGATAACATACCAAAAATCTTTCTCTGCCCGCTGCACACTCCCCGTGCTTTGTGCTGTTTGCCATGATTGACATTAATAAATGTACAGAACAGGTTACGTCTTCGATTGAACTCATTAGGCTCCGAAGTTGTTGAACACTGTATAAGAGCAGTACACTAAAAAGCAGCGGGCGATCCTCACTCCTGCTTGCTACATCTGCGTGGGACCTCAGCATGCCGCCGGAAATCTCCCCTGGTATTCCCCGGCCTCCTGGAGTATAGAACGCTCCCCATAGGATATAAATAAATCCTGTATAATACACCCACAGTGTTATGTAATAATGTGCTGATAATGTACAATTTAGGTTATTAGCAAAAATGGATAGCCTGCGCCCATTTAAAGAAGATTGTAATAAAAACAATTCATTGGTATTATGTATAAAATATATAAATGTTTAAAAGTTTAACCATTTATAAGATGAAACAGTAGTTCACTTTGCAATCAGTTCATTCCCCTTGCTTGCAGGTACACAGAGTCTAACAACTGTCCATCACATGGATCCTATTAGTCCCATTGCCAGCAAAATATGTGTACATCCACCTGTGCAAGGCAATAAAAAAAACAATTTTGTCTGACCTTGTACTAAACTAAGGCCTCCCAATTTAACAGTGGATAACCTTACTTTTTGGCATTGCCTGTCAATTGCAGACCCCAAATATGCCCCAATTAGCTGCATTGTGGCTGTCACTGTCCTTGGCAAGAGGGCAAAGAAAAGCCATTAAATGCTCTTTTTTTTTGCAACATGGGTTATTTTCGTAGCTCTGACCATCATTCCCACAGGCTATGTTGATAGGTCACCAACCAGATAGAGCGGTGAGAGATCCGTGCTGATACGTCATCGCTAGAACAAAGTCCCGTATGGCGAGTAACGCGAATGGTCAGACAATCAATTCGTAAAGAAAAGCTTTTTTTGTACATAGAAAGACACAAACACTGATTTAACAGTTCTGACAAGCGACCCCAACATCTATTAGAAAAAAAAAATGCTGCAATGCAGGTTTGAGAATGCGTAAAAGAGAGATTTCCTCTGGGTTCCCACTGGCTTTACCTTTCCACATCTCAGATCAATATTGTCTATCTAGTGAGAGCTTTTGATATATGAGGAGTCAATGCCATTTCCTCCCCCCCACTAACAGAGGTTCTTGCTCTTTTATCAAAACAAACCTCCAATGCTCATTAGAACCAACCTTTCCAAAAGACCGTTTTTTAATAATAGCAGTGAAAATAAAGATGGCTAATGGAAACGGGTTATTAGATTCAGGAAATAAATCCAAGGCCAGTCAAATTTGACACCATTAGTTGTGTTTACTGTGATCTCTTAATTACCACGCTAAGGTGGATGACTCTACATTGAGGGGCTGGACACGTTGTTCCTTACCCTGACTGCTACCATCATTCATAGCGATAGCTTCTCAACTAAGAAATAAGGCGAGGAGCTGTTCTTATTTAATAAATAAATAAATAAATAACATTTTATTGATTTTAAATATTTTGTGTGCAGATGAGTATTGACAAAAGAGTCTCTCTGGCTCTTAAGCAATGAAACACGTACAATGCTGAATGATGCAAGAGAGGCTTCACTAAGTGTTGCAGTATCCTCAGAGTCGATGGATAAACATTGCTCATCAGACAGAGCCGACTGTAAATTACAAGCAGACAAATGGAATGAATTTGAAAGATATTATTTATTACACTATTTATGTATTGTAATATTCCAGACAGTTAATCAAACCGAATGTATGTACAGGGTCTGAAAAAATTTAGCTGCCTGCCGTTGTGGCATTTTTTTTTTTTGTCTGCCATTCAATGTTCGATATATTTTACATAAAAGACATTATATACATGGTAAATTCTAGAGTTAAAATTACACCGTGGCTTCTGGGAGAGCCCTATTTTTGGGGGGTAGGAGGGTACTGTACACAGTACTGTACTTTGTTTTTGTCATCTATAATGGTTATTTGCATAAAAACACACAATGCAAATGATTATGATTATTAAAATTATTATTTTATATTGCTGTGAAAACATCTCCTTCATACGAGTGGATTTATTCAAGTTTCTTGCCAAAAGCTTAATTTTCGAGATCACATTTGAACACATCATGATAATGCTGTAATTTACCTTCGCCCAATAGTTATTTTTACCGAGCAGAGCTTGAACGTCTCATAATTTAATGTAATGACAACTCTGTTAATGTTAGTAGCTCCGCTATTTAACCAAGCAGGACTGTGCTGCCCACTAGCTTCTAACAGGTAACGTTACTAACTCTCCTCCTGTTGAATTTAACATGGATTTGTTGTTCAGTTTAGCATTATCAGGGGAAAAATAGGGTGCGCTCCTCAGGTTTAGTAACGCTTTTGAGCGCTTTTTTTCTCTCTGCCGAGGCGCCAGTCAAACAAGCAGAAACATGATACTGCATGCATATGCTTCACTGTGCATGCGTAACAGTCGCAAAGCATCGAAGAGGAATCTGTAGTCACGGAGGCATGAGATGCCAAGGAATCGGACACCTAAGAACCGATTCTCTGTTCTCGTCTCTAGCGTTTTCCCTGCCTGCCAAAGTGGTGGAAGGCCTGACGACAATGCCAAAAATGTACCCGTGTTTGGCGGTTGCTAATTTCAGACCTTGTATGTGTAGTATAGATAGTGAGGCATATAAAGTCAGTCTCAAGTAGCTGTGAATAGTGACAACTCACTTGACTATAGCTGCATCATACCGAATGTAAAGAAATAACTGCAGATGCAAATAATACAATATTTTTTTGTAAAGTAGCCTAAGAAGAACTTTGCTCTCGACACCCCCGCATGCAGCACAGGTGTGGAGGTGGACAGCAGCGCTGGAAATCCCAATGTATACTTCAGTGGCCTACAGGAGCCAGACTTGAATGCTGCAGGGAATTTGACTCAACACCTTAACAGGCAGGAAGGAAATATTGGCTGTAATGATGTATGTTTATTTTACACTTTCTTTAGTAGCAGAAATGCTGCTTTACTTTTAAAAGAAGGATTTTGGTTACACAGTATAGGCATATAACGGATTTATTAGAGGATAGGCCCCTCTAGGCTTCTTGGTGGACTGGTCTTGTGTGCATATTTGATTGTTTGCTGGTATTAGCTTGGGATGTATTGCCTCAGGCTGTTCGCTCATCTGTACGTTCTACCGTGTATTAAAATTGTATGGCTTTATCAACAATCTGCCAGAAGATATCATCTTTAACCTTGGTACTGTGCAAGATTCTGTGTGGACTATTATTTTTCTCTGTCCTTCTTCTGTAAAAAATGTTAAATAAAACAGAATGACAGGTAGAAGTATACAAGCACAGGGTTGCACTAAACATTGTCTCACGCAACTCAAAGAGGATGCTAGAAATAGCTGAAATGGTTCTCGACAGGCTACCTACCGTACCAGTGTTGCACCGTATTGTGACTACAAACATAACCTGATTGGAACTTAGAGTAACCACATGTTGCCACACAACCTGAATGGGTTCAGCATAAAATCTAACACCGGTTTCAGCATGTTTACCATACCATACTGGCAGTATTGGTGTGCTGATGTCATACAGAGAGTGCTGCTATTGGCTGTTGAGAGAGTAGAAGTGTTAACCAAAGTGTTGATTGAACAAACTGCAGCTTTTTGAGCCAGATGACGGCTGTGAGTCTTCACACTTATTAGACTAGTGTGGTCAGAGGGTGCAGATTGAACATTTGAAAACAGCTCCAAATAGCATCGTGTAAAGCAATATGTTTTTTTTCCTGATTTTTCTCTTTAAAGCAGCAGTAGGTAGAATTGGAGCAAATATGATTATAACAAGTTATTTTTTATAAAAAGGTCACTATATCCTAACAGTAATGCATTAGACAGGTAATCTGTAAAAAAAAAAAAATCATCATCTTCGATCAGAGTTTGCGAGTTATTGACAGCTGCCTCCGTTGAATGAATGGCCTATAGGAATGCTCTCTCTCTCTCTCTGAAATGACCTGTGATTGGCCAAAGTCTCCTGTCACGGGCTAGATTTTCTAAAGGCTGAAAACAGAGCCATGAGATGGTGCAAAAGTCTATTTATCTCTCAGAACACTTGAATTACAATATGCTGAAAGGTTATTATGGAATTTTTGCCCAATGATGCCAAAAACGTTCTGCCTACCCTCGCTTTAATTCAATTTTTTAATTATCAAACAAAATGAAGAAAAGGAAGAGAAATGCATTATGGTCCAGGTAATAGACAGTATGTATCCCTATACTAAGGGGTGTAAGAAAATACAGATATGCAGTATTAGCGATATTATGTTGTGTGATACTGTATTGATTCTCCAAAACATTGCACCAACACCAACATTGCAGTCTGGGGCAAAAAACATGCAGTATTAATGTGTTATTTTTGCCTATTCTAAAATGGTTTATTTCTGGTGTGTTCTTTATACTGTTTTTCCAAAATTAAATTTAAAATATCGAGATATATTGCCTTGCCTATAGTATTGCAATATATTGCAATATATCTAATCGTTACTCCTGTATCATGATAAGTATCGTATTGCTAGATTCTTGCCAATACACAGCCCTACTTTATACGGACAAACAACACTCTCACAGATCTAAGGGATTTCATGAATGGCGCTAAAAACCCTTTAAGCCATTGTTCTCCGAGCAGGATCTCTTTGAATGTGCACCTTATCCGTCTTTCGGGAGACATATCTAACTACCTCCCTATTACTCTCCCATTATACGCCGCCACTCTGTGGCATTTTCAGAAAACCTTTGCTTCAGTGGGAAAACACGATGGCCCCCCAATTGAAAGCATGTTAAAAAGGTCACACATCCAAATAAATGCCAACAATGCCAAAGTATTTCTCTCCTTATACAAACACTCAACCAAAACAGAGGCTCGCCGGCCGCACACACAGGGAGAGCCACCGACTATAGTTGAAAGGACTTGATGAAATGTGAGCTTGCCCTTTAATTAAATAGCACAGGATTGATTTTTTGGGGCCACACATGAATGGAACTGTGGACGAAACCAAGCCTCATTATGACATGGCATAGTGTCCAATATGATTAGATGGCTTTTAGAGGCTAATTAAAAGCACTACTCTATCTGCAAAGTTCAAAGCTTTTGTTAGAAAATGCTGTTTACTGTGTGTTTTTCTCGGAATATGTCAACCTCTATTAGTTTCCAAATAGATATGTTCCAGATTTTACTCATTCTATGCTTTCATAACGGTTGTCAGTGAGGAGCGGAGCACAGCTTGCATGCGTGATAAACAGCGGTTGAGAGTAAAGGCATTTGACTTCAACCCCTAGCTGACAGCCGAACTTCCTGAGGATGTATTCAGCGTGACTTTTTTCCAAGGTTATAGAGACATTTATCAGTGCTGAGTTCCTGCAAAACACAATAGAAGAGGAAGAAGAATGAGGGCACTTTTTCTTAAAGCACAGTGCACTGGGTTGAGCTTTACATTTTATAAACCAAGTGTTAGTGGAGAGACAATGGTGTCATAGGAGGCAACGTTTGATTAATCTGGTTTTCCCCAATTCATTCTAGCATTCATTACAGGGAATCTCTGTTAAGTCAGCCTTGGACGCTGTATTTCCCTCTAGGATTATTGGCTGACTGGAATTATCTGTGTAAGAAAATCAATAAGACAAGTATTCATTTAATTCATTTATTCTTTTTTTCTGGGTCTCAGATGACTGACGTCTTTTGGGCAGAGGGCACAAAATAACACATGAACTATTGAGTATTTACAATGCGCCATGCATGTCTTTGGGGAGGAAGTAGGAGCGCTTGATGTAAACCGAAGTAAACACGGCGCTTGGTGAGCTCAGGGCTGTGGCTTGAACCTATGCACCTCTTGTTCTAACTCGGAGCCACTGAGAGTAAATACTGAGACAGGAAACAAGTGTGTTTTAATGAACGCACTCCGTACACCCTCACAGTCAACATTAATGCACAGCACGTCTGACAAATATCACAAAGGCATGTGAAGTTGCCACACATGTACTACAGCAGCCTCTTTTACAATCACGTACCCAGTATGAGGTACGGACCGAGTAAATGAAGCATGGGATGCAACATTTTAAGAACTATGGCGCTGATTTAAACCAGGAATTAATTTGGATAAAGTCCTGTTGCTTTCCCCCCAAAATTTTTGTTACATCCATAATGGTGGCATTTTGTCAACATAATGAAGAAGTAAATGGTGTGGGGTAATAAATGACTCTGTTAAATGAAATGGAAAATGAAAGGTTGATGTAGTATGAGGCCTTTTTTGCATTTTCATTGTATTGTGCTACCATGCTCAACCCCCCACATCAGTGACACACAGGCAGACCTGGCTGTAGACTACATGCTAAACCTCAATCGAGGTTGCCTGAAGACAAGGAGTCACATGACCTGAACTGCAGATGTGGTTCTTGTTCTTGGTGACAATAGAGTGCTACAGCAATGAGTCCTGAAACCTGGGCTGCGGTCAAAACGTCTCTTTTGCTTAGGAAGGTTCCTAACGGGAGTGAAATGACCCGGAAGTACCTGAGTAGCAGCGATGGTGAGAGCTCTTTGAATCCTCTAAATGTTAAGGAAAGGTGCTTCAATGCTTCCTTTCTTATCTCCTTTAGCATAAGATACACTGGACCATCCTTTACCAAAGGAAAGGAGATGATAACATCTCACAATTCCTTGCGGCCACAATATTTAAAGCAATTTGTCCGTTGATGAAAACAAACAATATGCCTATCTTGCATAGATTTAACAAATATTTACATACAGTCAGGACAGTAACAACTGTTTTGTTTCACTTTATTTCTATTTATTTATTTTGAACAAGTAACAACAAAAAAATAAGAATAACATTAAATGAACAGTGAACATATGCCAAACTGTCAATAAACAAATAATCAACATAAATAAATATTAAATGTCCGAAAAGTAGTAGGAAGAAGTATACATTTATACGGTCCTATACCCCTTTTCCATAATTCAAACAAATAACTCAATATTTATCATATAAAATTATGTGACTGGTAGCCTGTATTCCCTTTTTTTGGTAATGAAGTGATATTTTTCACCGGTTGTCCACGTTAGGTCAGATAATCCTTCATTGTATGTTGATGTAAAGTGTTACAGCAGCAGGAAGAACTGTGGAATCTCTCATTCACGCACTGCGGATGTACGAGAAGAGAAACGGAAATAAGGAAATCAAGCCAACGAGTAAAGTCAAGAGGGCAAACACAGAAGGCTCTTCTTATTTGTCATCTTTATCTCATCTGATCATTCCAATACACAGATACTTTCACAACAACATAGCCCTCTGGAATGAAGCTAAGTGGTGAGTAAGAGTGGTGTGAAAATGGTCGGCAAACGCTGCTTTGTTTCATGAGCGTATCATAACAACGGCTTGTATATCTGCAGTCCTCGGTCTTTCGGTTTCCCTTTATGAATGACAAATACAGACTAGCGTGACCTGCTGATAGAGAGAGTTATTTCATCTCACGCAGGCGCAGAACGTACGTGGTAGTTGGCCGTCGGCTGTCGTCTTTGTGGTGTGATTGAGTGCAGCTTTTTGGCCAAGACAAAGGGTGCGAGGTGATTCAATGGGTGGCCTTCATCACCGCTAGTTCTTTGATGTCGGGTTGGTGTGTCTGGGCCTTAAGTATCTATACGTGTAGAGCTCTCTGCAATAATCCAAAACCTAATGGAAAAATTCCATTGGCCTTTTGTCGAGGGAACCCAGTGCGATGCTAACTTCCTGGTTGGCTTACAAAAAAAATGTCAGCCCTGGAGCACTCTGTAAAAAAACATTTTATCCATGAATGTATCAGGAAAGCTTGGTATACCGTGGCAGAGTCAATTTGGAGATTTGTACAATCGGCCGGCCATGCAACAAAGAAATCCCATGTTCCATCACTGTTAACACAGCTCCGAAGGGAATATTTCCTTTGAAAGCACACACAACTACAAATCATATTATACTTTTTTCATTAATGCTAATTTCTTCTCTGGTTGCCAAACAATAAAAGCAACAAATGGAACTCTCCAGTGTCTTTTTCAGCATCCTGAGCTTCTGTAGAGCTATCATAAGGCAAAAAGCTCTCTGGAGCCTCTGTGAAAAAAACTACCCTCAAGCTCCAGAGGTACAGTACAATACAGAGAGATCTTCATCCCACGCACTGGGCAACAGCTTGACTTGATTGATTAATTGCTTTGCTGATCTCCTTGGTCTCCTTGATATTAGAAGAAAGTAATAAATGCTCATGCCTCTAGGTAGTTCGGAGAGCCAGGCAGGACCAAATTGCTTACAAAGGGACGAAGGGAAGCTTCCTCATTCTGTGAAGAGTAGTGTGGCCATTTACAATGACGACTATACCGGTGACCCCCAGCAGGTACAGAGTCCAGGCAGTGTGTACATGATAAATGATTGAATCCTTTGTTGATCCCTAATAGGATCATCACAATTACATTCCGCTCTTTCCCATGAGGGTAGAAGGTTATAGACACCGCAGGGGGACACCTACATTGCTGGACAGTGTGTCCAATTCACAAGTTTCCATTTACACCATACTACACTATGGGCTAATGCACGCTGGGTAACTGCGTGGCAACATCGTTGTAATAACTTCACAATGTTGAACAATCCCAGAATTCAACTAGAATGGCACTCGGATAGCGCAGACCTCCGCCAATCTGCCTGAATATGATTTTGTTTAAGTTGAGATCAGCTGTACGTAGCGGGAGCAGCGTAAAACACTTAATTCAAACTGGACAGAAACAGAATAATACTCACATAAACCGTCGTTGTTACTCTTTCCAACAATCGCAAAGTGTGCTTTGGTCGAACTCAACTGTAATTTCAGTTTAATGTGAAAAAAACGCCACATCTACATGTGTGCCCCCATCCCTCCACCCCCCGCTCTCTCTGTCCCTCTCACTGCAGGTAGAAGGAAAGAGGCAGGGTGACGCGTCAAGAACGTGTCATCAGTTACACTGCGCATGTCTTAAAGCCTGTGGTGTTAATGCACAGGCTAAGCGGAGTTATTGAAAAAAAATCCCGAAGCAACAAAGAAAAATAAGTGGCATATAATTAGTGTCTTCCATTTTACTTGTTTTTATCGAAACCAATGTCTTTGGTACTAATTCTGCCATAGACTACCACAACTTTAACAAGTATACCGTATGTCTTATTGCATTGATGAGTTACCGTTGCATAATGTTATAGATTTCGAAGCCTGAACATCAAGAGGAACTGTAGAGGAAGATGTAAGAGTTTGTAGGGATTCCTAGAGAGGTTTATCACAATGATTGCAAATTGTTTGTGATTCAGCAAAGAACTTTAACAAAGTGTTGCTGCGTGGTTTGTTATATTATTATTCATAAATTCTATAAGTTCTAAACTAGCAGCGATTACAGAATCAGTAAGGGTTGTGGATGGGCGATCACCGTAAGAACTTGGTTGACATAGTTGACATAACATAGTGTGTCATCTGCATCTTGCTTTTTAGCTTGAATTAAATGTGAGATTGCTGTATTAGGGCCAGGCGATATGTCCAAAATCTATCTTCTATCCCGATACATAGGTCATTTAATCTCAATCACAATATATATGATATAGCATGTTTTCTGGTATATCAATAAATAAATAGTCTCTATGAAATAACCACATGGTAAAGCCCATATCTTTGTATAGTCCTGTGTAAATTAAATACTTGAATAGTACTGTACATGTAGTATTTTATTAAGAACTTAAGTGCAAAATGATCATAACAGTTTCAAGTGAAATTATATAGAATAAATAAATAAATATAAGCCTAGCATATATTTGAACTAAACATGTTTAGATAAGAAATGTAATGTGAATCAAAAACAGCTGATAAATGCATTATACAGTACAGGTGGCTGACATTAAGGCCCATAATACTTTGTACATACACATCACATCTTGGTCTGAATCAACTGCATGGCTGTATACAGCATCCATAACCTCACTGATCATTATATCATTGGTTATAATGCTAACTAAAGTTAGACAGTAGTTTTTTTTTGTACTAGTTTTAGACTTGCTTTGTTTACATTCAGTGTCATTGCAATGTACAAGTTATGGACATATAGTGCGTATTACTGTGTATTGTAATCTGTAGTCGGTTTAAGGTGAAGAAGAAAAAAAGGGCATGTCGTGCCGATTAATGACAACAGATAGCCTGCACTCCAAATATGCCTGTAATGGGTACTGGTATGTGATGAACTTATGGATGGAATTACAATTCAAGTGGAAACCTTTTTTACTGCAGCAACAAAATTTAAACAGAAATTAAAATTACAGTATATAATGTATCTAGCATATAAACATGAAATTGAATTGAATAGATCGGCCCCATTGTCACCGATATCCGATCCAGCTATTTGAGTCAGTATCGGCCTGAAGTTTCTGCATGCTGTTGCCCCCTCGAAGCAAAAACAGCTGGTTTTGCAGCTTCACTCCAGCTTTACTCCAGCTTCGCTCCGGCTCCCACATCCAAGGAACGTAAGGCGTCATCCAAATGACATAAATATTCCTTTAACGCTGTTCGGCAGCTGGTTTTTCGACATCTCGATAGAAACAATATAGATATCGGTTGACAATATATATGGTCATATTGCCCAGCCCTATACTGTATATCAAAAAACACACTCATCAAGGACAAGTAGAGATACAAAATCAATTCTGGCTTTCCAATAACAAGAAAGCTTTGAACAAATAAGAAATAAGTATAGACATCTGTTATGTCTGTGTGCTTCCATGTCTGTAAAACAACCATCAGTCTGTCCCCTCTTGCTGCACTCTGTGAATCCCTCTCTATCCCTTTATTCATTCTCCAGCGGCCCTATTTCAAGTCTGTCCTGCCTCTCTGCTCTCCAACCTCTCAGCTCTCTCTAATGCCTTCCTCTCATGCTCTTCTCGCTCCAATGGTCTCCTTTCCCTCCTTCTCCTCCTCTCTCCCTCTCCATTTCCTGGAGCTACACCAGCCAGTCTGGCTCCCCGTGCTTCTGTGTCCTCCTCTTCTTCTTCACAATCTGCCCCGTCTTTTTTGCCCTGTGCTTGTGTTGGAGGAGAAACCGCTGCTGCGTCCTTGGGGGAGTCACACTGGGCCGGAGGATTAATGTGATGTTTAGGTCTAAGCGTATCGTCCATCATCCTGCACTACTTCCAGGATTCAGCAGTAGTTCCTCTTCTCTCTGCTGCCCATCCCAGTGGGTGGGTCCTTTAGCTTCTAAAGAGGAATAAAAAGACATTCTATTATTTTTAAGGTACTGCAAAATGTCTCGAGCTGTCATAAAAACGACATTGCCCCGGACTTTTCTTTGATATTTTTCCCACTCTCCTTTTTACTATTCGTTTCTGTTTTTCCCTGCAGGTTTTTTCTTTCATTCAAGCTGTATAAATATTAAAGCAGCTAGGGGGATTATAATCAGAGGTGATTTGCTTGTGACCCTTTAAATGTGATTTAAACTTACTATTCCTTTGTGATACATGTTAATATCTTGCCTGTGTTTTTATGAGCAGTTTAGTTACTGTTAGCCGTGTAGACCTGATCGCAAATCATAGTCTCTCGCACATTGTAAATACATTTCCTCCGAGACCTCCGAGGCTCTTGCGTGCTTATGCATGTTTCCCGTTTGTCTTTTAATTTCTGCAAAGTGTCAAAATGCACAGGAGATAACAGGTGAATTAATTGTACGCTAGGGCAGTGTATTGGCAAGGATCTGGCAATATGATACGTATCATGATACAAGGGTAACCATTCAATATATTGCGATTTTTTTTAAAACAAATTTTAGGAAAACTGTCAAAGTACAAAGAACACACAAGGAATACACAATTTTTAGAGTAGGCAAAAATAACTA
The DNA here is from genome assembly GCA_916700675.1 of Helicolenus avius. NCBI lineage: Eukaryota > Metazoa > Chordata > Actinopteri > Perciformes > Sebastidae > Helicolenus > Helicolenus avius. The sequence continues at coordinate 747 of CAKAKQ010013500.1, read as the reverse complement.
CTGCAAACCTTGTGTTTGAACATGTTAATAATTATTAATTATTAATAACGCTATTGGTTAAACGGTTAAAATAAATATTAATAATTAATTAAAAAAGCTGAGCAAAACTCAGAGGAGCGGCATGTCACTTAAAGGAGGAAAGCTGGTCCACCTTTTTTCTAAATTAGCATCCCTAATCGATAGTTTCTTACACCACTACCGTACGAAACTTGCTAAAAAACTATGTGTTGTGTGTTGCTGAGTTCGTCCTGCTTTTGCTGAGGTGATACTTTGTGCTTTCATCTTTCCTACAACATAATTAAGCTACGTATACACCTTGGACTTACTAAATCTCGTATTATTAGCACACAAAATATCAAATGACATAGCAATTTCTGCCAGCATACACATACTCAATCACTAACTAGACTAAACACTTTTTATAGCCAGCATGTCCGGCTGTTTTATTGTTTAGTGTCCACGCAGTCTAAAATCAAGCTGGCAAAGTGGCCATATCAAAGCTTTCATTTTCAGTTCATTAGAAAAGAATGGGAAGGGAAATCCCTACACGCTCTACGTCTAGAAGCCAAGCAATTTACAATACAGCACAGAAGCACACGGCTGGTTAGGTGAGGATATGGCACGAGGGAGACCCCATGCTTGGATTTTCCGAAGGCCCCCAAGTCACTTAATCCGCCCCTGCATACACTAATGTTGCTGGGTTGTGGCTACTTTGGCAGCCCAACTAAAATGCATGAAGACAATTTA
>CAKAKQ010013499.1:0-15849 GCA_916700675.1 Helicolenus avius | reverse complement strand
TATATAATGTATGTACTTGTTTAATTAACAGGGACCATACAGATGTTACATACAGATAAGCAATCCAACAGATGTACTGTAAACAGGACCTCTATCTGAAGCTAATGTAATAGAGCTCATTATGCAATGTTATAAAAAAACATATCAATACGATCTTTGTTCAGTTCCTCAAGTCCGACCTTGTGAGAGAGAGGGAGTTCTTGTTTGTGTTTCTCTCTGTTCCCTCAGCGGTAAAATTATCTTAGCAAAGTGATTTCAGTTACAATCATGGAAAAAAACAAAACGGCAGTGTCTCCAGGCTCGGAAACAATCTTGTCTTTGTTTTGTTTTTTTCCTACTCCTTTAATACACACTGCGTTGCTGAAGGAACAAGAAAGTCAACTGCAGTGTATTTTATTAGATTATGGCATCTCTGTCTCTCTGCTCCAGACCGGCTGCCGGCTTTCCAATTTCAACAAAATGCCTTTTTCATCATTACGAGAGAGCATGTTTGAACATGCTGGCATTTAGCAGTTACCATAACATGATGGAAGTTAGGCCTGAAGGTTAAAGACAGGGACGACAGTCTTCTACCTTCAGGGAAAAGACTACGCCGTATTAAGACAAGAACATCTCACTTCCACTTATCCTGACGCAATCCGCATCCTAAATGCGTCACTGGTTGTATGAACAAGCACATTCACTTTAACTTGTCACTTTGAAGCATAAGCCATCTGGTTGCACTATTGTATTTATTCTATGGTTACTGCATCATAATTGTTGCAGTGTGTTTTTGTTGTTTGTGCTAAGTGATTATGTGTGATTATTAGGGCTGTCAATGGATCAAAATAGTTAATCGTGATTAATTGCAAATTAATCGCACATTCTTTAGCTGGTCAAAATGTACCTTAAAGGGAGATTTGTCAAGTATTTAATACTCTTATCAACATGGGAGTGGGTAAAGATGCTTGCTTTATGCAAATGTATGTATATATTATTGGAAATCAATTAACAACACAAAACAATGACAAATATTGTCCAGAAACCCTCACAGGTACTGCATATAGCAGAAAAAAATATGCTCAAATCATAACATGGCAAACTGCAGCCCAACAGGCAACAACAGCTGTCAGTGTGTCAGTGTGCTGACTTGACTATGACTTGCCCCAAACTGCATGTGATTATCATAAAGTGGGCATGTCTGTAAAGGGGAGACTCGTGGGTACCCAGAGAACCCATTTACATTCCTTTGAAAATGGCCATGCCAGTTTGGAGGGTTATTTAGCCTCCTTCCCAACAAGCTAGTATGGCAGGCTAGTATGCAGTATAGGTTTTCTAGTTTCATATGATGCCAGTATCTTCTCTCTAACTTTAAAACAGAGCCCCCTGCAACCTAAAAATCACAAGTTGCGTTAATGCGTTAAAGAAATTAGTGGCTTTAAAACAAATTTGCGTTAACACGTTATTATCACGTTAACTTTGACAGCCCTAGTGATATGTTTTGTTGTTGAGTGCACTGAAAGAAATTCCAAATCAACGGCAGTTGATATGGCAATAAATGATTGAATCTTGAACATTTTCCCCATCACACTCTCTATGAGGAAATCCTTCATGTTTAGCTTTTATTTTGTGCACTCTTTAAAGAGTGGGCTGTTTGCTGGCATATTGCTTTGAGGATGCATGTCATGCTGAGGGGTCACGGGTTCCTACAGCATAAAGGTTACATGTCTGATGAGTAAGCAGCATAGCTGACCTCCACCTGGCTTCAGACGGTCAAGACAAGCTGTTGTCTGACAGCTCAACAATAGGAATACGTTAACATAATGTCCCTAACACTGTTTGAGCTTTGTTGGTCACCTTCCACAAAGACGCCCTCCCCAGACTTCTTTTCTTTGAACTCAGGAAGCCCGTGGGGGGGAGCATTAATGTCACTCTTCCATTGAAGTTAGCTTGCAATGATGTGGACATACTGTAATCCTACCGTCACAAGTACAGACTTGCTTTTGCATTCACACATAGACGTGGGCTAATGGTGTGAGGGCATATTCCTACAAAAGTCACATCAGCCACACCACACCTCACTGTTAAATAAACTCTGCTGTCCCCACAAGGAGATATGTTTCAACCCAAACACCCGGCTGTATTCTCTCCCACAGGAGGCATGCTGAGAGAGAATAAAAGCATTGTCTTTGAAACATTGTGTGTGTACACTGGCACAGAGGTGGGAACTGGGATAAAAACGAGGAGTACAATTATGAGGCAATGTCTGGAGACTGTTCATTGAGTCCATGTTATCCCTAATAGGAGTGAACCCCTGAGCCAACTGTAGCAGGCACAAAGTGAGACATAAATCAATAGGCTAAGAAGCTAAGCACGGATTATTTACAATAGCCCGTTGTATAGCTACATGCCACAACGACTTAACCTCCTTTTGTAGAGCCATAATAACTTCCTTTACAACAGGTATTAACAGGCGCCACGTTCAGATTAATTGGAGGGTGAAGAAAAAATAAACACAGACAAGGAAGATTGAAGCGCTCAAACCATGCGTAGAGGTGTTCACAGACGTATTGGACCAGGTGTAAACGCAGCTCGACTCAAATCTAAATATAATGGAGGTATTTTGTTTTCCTGAAAACCTCAACTATTTATGTAATAATATACAACGCAGGCAGATTAAACTAAGAAATGTGGCTCAAACTGGTAGCTGTGATGTTACACGCCTGTCAGAAACTGACTTTGATGGATGGGGCACAAGTGTGCTTAAGGTCAGTTTTACAGGATATGTCGCAATCTACAGTGTTGTGCAAGAGATGAACGGATCAGATTTCCTTCTGTAAACAACAGGTGCAGTGTTAATGTCAGTTTTAACTGTAATGTAATCCAGTTTAGAGAGAGTGATAGAGGCCGATATATTGGTTGATATTAGCTTTTGGCAGATTTGTTGGAGGAGTAACAAATAAGTAATGACAAGGGTCACCATAACATAGTTATGTCCAGACATGTGGATTTTTTAATTGTAAAATGCCCCAATTTTAAACCAGACTGTCTGACTTTACAGTTATATTGCACATAAATTGTGTTGGAGTAATGGGCTGAGGTAGCTCTGTGGTAAACACAGTTAACTGGAAAGTTACGACAGCATTACACCTAAATAGAGTAGAATAGAATGTACCAACATCGAGTCAGACATGAGTCATCCTGTCATCCTGATTGAGCAATGGAGTTAACAGTGGTGAGAGGAAATTTGAAATATTGTGTTGCTTTTGGTTTTAAACCTGAGTTGCCACATTGTTTGGCAACTACATCGTTTGATAACGTTTTAACGCAAATTCGTTTTAACGGCATTCATTTCTTTAAAGCATTAATGCATTAACACAATCCATGTTCCGGAGGTTATACCAGGCTCAGTTTTAAAGCTAGAGTGAAGATACTGGCATCATATGAAACCCTTGACCTCTGACCTCAAGATACATGAATGAAAATGGGTTCTATGAGTACCCACGAGTCTCCCCTTTGCAGACATGCCCACATTATGATAATCACATGCAGATTTGGAAAGTCATAGTCAAGTCAGCACACTGACAGCTGTTGTTGTGTTGTCATTGTTTGGTGTTGTTAATTGATTTCCAATAATAAATATATAAATCCGTTTGCATAAAGCAGCATATTTGCCCACTCCCATGTTGATAAGAGTATTAAATACTTGACAAATCTCCCTTTTAGGTATGTTTTGAACAGATAAGAAATGTGCGATTCATTTGTGATTAATCGTGATTAACTATGGACAATCATGCGAGTAATCACGATTAAATTATAAATTATTATAAATATTTTAATCGATTGACAGCCCTAGTTGCCACAAATCTTTTTCTGAATTGATTTGACTGCATTTTTGTAACGTTAACGGTTAACGGTTTCTCTTAAAGAAATACATATATGTACACGAGGTCGACAGACTGACCTACTGCGGTTCAGGGGTCATGGTTGGCTAACAGTGCTGCTCAAATGCTAGACTTTCACTGCTGCCTGAGTAGATTTTCACACTGAGCTGCAACAGTCTGGTTCCTACTATCTCTCAAGCACAGTATGCTATGTGTAGTCTCACTCACATATAGAAAGGCTCCCCTATTCTTGTCACAGGCAAAGACCAGAGCTGTAATTTAGACAACAACACACAGCAAACAGCTTATTTTGAAACTTCAAGGAACACTGTCTCATGTTTTTTTCTCTGCCTCCCTCTTAGAAGTATCAAGTTGATAGGTTGCAGGCCTTAAATAGCTGCTAGAGGCATGGAGACTTATGAAAAGACAAACAAGGCAAGGAGCCCTCTCCCCTGATTTATATATGTGCACGCGCACAAACACACACACTGAGAGAACATGTCTAAACCACAGCTGGGAAACATTAACTAGATCAGGGTAGTCAGACTCACCAGTTAACGCCGGGAACAGCACGTTTAGACTCACAAAAAACATACAGACCAGCACATGGGAGCTCAGTGCCTCCATTTATAACACGCGTGTTTTCCTTGTGCCTACGGAAATACACACTCACCATGCTTCTACATTTTAGTATAATTCAGTATGAAAACCAATCTGAAGAGAAATTTGTTGTCCTTTCAACTTCCCCTTTCATTCAAAATGACCACATGCCAGGTTTTCACTGGCTCTTGGTCAGTGTGGTTGTAGGTTTTGGACGGGACCAGCAACAAAACTAACGTTACTCTGAAGTTTTAACATAGTTCAAAACAAGTACATTCAGTGTCTTCTACAAATGAAACTAATCTTTCCTGCTGATATACTTTGAGACACACATTTTGATAGAATTAATACTTTATGAATGAAAAGTGATGCCTCTTATTTATTCCTCCTCCGTGACTTCAGGCTGTATCTCATACTCGTCTTCATTGTCATTAGACCGGCTTAGTTTCAGAAGAGCTGTGCCGAATAGTTAAAAGCTTCATTCATAACGTTGCCATTTGAATACTAAATCAACATTTTTGCATGTCTATTCATTGTACACTAATTAGTGTTTCCCCTATATTCGTTCTGGAAGAAGATAAAGTCGTCGGTACCGGTTACAAACGGGCTCGGTAGCGAATCGTTTTATACTATTTGCAGAATTAGATTCCAGTAGTGGCTGCGTAAGGTTGTTTCAGACTGCATGATCCAAACATTTCCAATAACTCTAGAGCGTTTTAATTTAATTCATATAATCAATCAATATAATACAAATTGTGCTTAGAGGGAATTATTTTCACCGGACATTATGACCAGTGTGTGTCTGTTCGTCTCTCTCTCTCGGGTCAGGAAACTCAAAAGCATTGGCAAAAGATGGGATGCATATTGTATCAGAAATCAGATTATACTATTTTGTATCATTAAACTTTAGGCCAATATCGTTTTTAATAGATTATCAGTGTGTTTTCTTGCAAAATTTGCTGGTGGCTCGTGCAAAATGAATATCAGCCAATAACGATCGGTGACCGATTGATCAGAGCTCCCTTCATTTTCACCATTTTCTTACATTTTATAGGGAAAACAATCAATTGAGAAAATAATCAGCAGACTAATGGATAATCAAAATATCTGTTGGTTGAAGCTTACATAAAAAACACAACAGACATCGAAGTTGTGACAGTGTTTGTGTGTGTACGCATGACGCCTTACCCATGAATGAGCCTGTGCTGCAGATAAGGCTGAAGAAGCAGCTCTCCGGAGGAAGAGTCCCACATTTACTGCAAGAAAGAGTACACAGAAATAAACCACAGAAATACTGTGAATCAGCCCACGCACACAGAGCAACACTATACCAATCATTCCCCTCCCACGTTGTGCAATATAGCATGTTGTTAGAAATTAATTTCTGTTCATGCAATAAGCAAGGGGGGAGTGAGGGGGTTGGGGGAGGAACTACGCTTCCTCACACCCCATCATCAAGCCTTTGACTTTTCACCTACTGCATACTCTTCTCTAGGAATGGGAAATGTTTGAAGGAGGGGAAGGCAGGAGACAGTCAACACAGGCTGTCTGTGCCCGAGTTCCTGCTGCCTACGAGGCCAAAGCCTTCTCAGCTGACTGCAGTCACAGTCACACACACACACACATTCTTCAGTACATTGATGAAAACGGAAAATCCAGTAAGATGATTCTCACAATGGTGATTTTTAAACAACTCTTTGATTTATTTAGTATTTTGATGGATGGTAATGTAGTCAGATTTTAGATTTAAATTGACAGTTTAATTTCAGTTAATTTCTCACCGACTACAACAGCATATGTTATAGCTGAATATACAGTATAGTAATATAGCTGTAAAACTGTGCATCTCTTCCACCTTCACCACTAAACTGTAGATTAAGCAACAACAGCAGCACTGCATTAGTAAAGATTACCTTTGCAACATTTATACATTTCTCAATTTCTGCTTTCTGTCAGTTTCAGATGTTAATCTGAAGTTGCATATAAAGTTTGAGGGTTACTTAATATTTGCGGTTACCTATTCATGCTCATTGCATTTAATAAAAACACAATATTTTCTTTAAACAAACTTCGGTATTAACAATCTACAACTGGTCTTTGATGTTGAAAGCTCAGTGGGACAAAAAGCTAAACAAAAGAGCGGGAGTGTCTTGATTTCCTCCCAGATGTAAGCCGACGCCTCGGTGTGTGTGTGTTTACATGGTAAAGTGCAGACCCATGCTTTGCCTCTGAACTGCCACGGTGGCAGGCAGGATATTTGAGCCCCGAGTTATTTTCAGAATGCACACACACACACACACACACTCACACACACACACACACACACACACACTCACACACACACACACTCGGGAGAACAGTCTCCTTGAGGCTCACTCGCTTTTTTATCAACAATGTGCCGACAGGGGTCGTGTAAAACAATGGGACAGTGTTCCTGTTTTTAATCACCAGACAGAAACAAAGAGACAGAAAAGAGACAGAGAGAGGTAGGGTTGGGTTTAGGGCGGGAGTCTCTCTCACTGACCTGATGAGAGGTACGTTGTCTAGCGTGCAGCACAAGGTTGACCCACTCTGCGAATACAGATCCTCTTCACATGACTGGTTGTACAACCTGGAACATCAAACATGCACACGGGTGAACACACAAACCAACAGCTAAGTTAATGTTAAAAGATACACATATGGAGCAAAATCACATTTATTTTAAGTTGTGGAAATATTAATACAACCTACAATTGACCAAATTTGGTTCAAACCAAAACAAATTTCTGATTATTATTATCACATATATTCTTAGAATGTCAGGAATAAATATTTAATTTGGGATTTAATGAACATTTTCAGTCTTTAGCTTACAGTGCAGTAACAGTAATTGTAATTTTTATGTTTGAGTGTCATGTTGTGGGGTCACAACCGGGCTTTCTTTTGTCTTTAGGGTTGCTGAGTCAAAGTGGCAGAATCACTGTGTCATCAAATAGTAGCTCTGCTGGTAGAGATTAACCTCAGCTTGTCCGAAACAAACACAGCATCCAGGATAGAATAGTCAGTTACTCACTGACAATAGCAAATGTTAAATCATAGATCTATGTTAATGTACTGCTATTTATTCTTTTGGTTTGCATGAGCAGACTTAAGTGTGTCTTTCAAACATTTGTGAGGCGACAGCCTAGGAAATAATCACATTACTTAATGTTCCAACAGAGCTAATTGCATTCCATTTAGAAAAAAAAAATTGGGAAAGAAGACACTGACAAATCACCACATTGCAAGGAATGATTTTGTGAGTGTGTAGGATCAACCAAATACAGGACGGATTATGCAACATACCAGTTATCCACAGGGCAGACATGTTGATTGTACAGGGCCATGGCGTACCTAAAAGAGAGATAGTATGATTAGTCAAAACAAAATATAACAATTTTAGTACATTGTGAGTGTATTATATGATTACAGTATCATCCATGTGACTTAATGAGTAATAATTCAGAATAACAACAGATTTTTAAATCACCAAAATTCAAGCAACAAACAACAATTGCATTGTCAGAACCATAACCAATGCAACATCCACTGTGACCCCAGAGCTTCCACACAAGAGAGACAGACAGACATAGCAAGCAGGTGTAATATCAGTGTGGTGCAGTTAAATCCATATGTACGCTGTTGGTTTTGAATTGGCCACCTAGACTTCTTGGACTATACTTTTAATACCAAAATGTCATTTTGTTCATATCCTGCCAGTCTGACCTACCACTGATTTTAATCTGTTTGTTCAACCTGTCGGACCAGGTGACCTGACATTTGACCGTTTCTTATCACTCAATCGGGGATTCAGAGGGCCAAAGACAGAAAAGACTGGTTTGTGTCAGTCAAACTGGTTTTATTACTGCTGAAAACCAACGGTAGTGTTTATTTGGTCGGGTCACTGACCTGCCACATCAACAGAGAGGTCGATGGCCAGAGGATCAAAAGAGAGAAACTGTATTCTGCAAGCTCACCAACCATATTGTACTTCAGATAAGACTTTCTCATTTTATAGTCAGTACACAACTGAATTAAACATTTAAACTTTGGTCATAAATGGAAGTTCTGGGTGTCACGTTATGATTGAGACAGCCATCAATTAAAATAAAACTAGAGCTGGCCTGATAAATCAGCCAGGCAACATATCGTCTATATACGCCATACTCGTTGCGAGCATACCTCACCTTATCTTACATGTCACATCACAACACTGGCCAAACTCAACCTCCCAGTTCAATACAAACTGTTGTGGTGTACTGTACTTGTCTTAATGTCCTAATGTCTGTATGTTTTAACACTGTCCAATTGTCCTATGTCTTTCTGTAATGTTATACTGCACCAATAATAAAATAAAAAGCTTATCGGTGTTGGTGACTTTTAGATGTTGCTGCTTTGCAGCGTAAGTGTCAGGCCCTTGATTATTTCCCCACCAGCAACAGTTACAGCTCAACTGTGTCTGTTCTGTCCATATACATGTACAAGTTATATGGAAAAGCAGCTGTAAATGTGCAAAATCCTGCGTATGAAATGGCTGGTTGCACTTCTCAGTAGGAAGTGCAGAGGAAAAAATGTTAATAGTTTTACCATATGCCAAACTGTGCTTTTAAATTGTAAAAAACTAGAATATAAAATTATGCATGATCATTTTTAGCCCTATTTTTGGGTAGACATCTCACGGGGTTAAGGGAAAATCTGGAAGGAAAAGCAATTGTCACGTAATAAATCCCCTTGTTATTCACACACACGTAGTAAACACTGATCAAAACAATATTTCTAACTGCCAGGAAAAGATGGAAAGACAGAGAGTCGGATGTAGACACCGAGACTATTTGTCCTGATTTATAAAAGCCGTAGTAGTTCAGTAGGAGGTTAAGCATCACTTATGAATGTTTCCAGTATCCTACGTCACAAACCAGTCTTTGATGGACGAGTCACAGAGACATATCATAAAGACGCACACACCTGCTACCCAGAAGACACTAACAAGCACAGACACACATACACGATTCATGACCATGTTTACTGGAAGCGAGACATATTTTATGTGTGACACGGATTGTGGTGTAAATAATTTCCACAATACCATATAACCAATGTGTCAGAATTTAAAGCTGAACGTCATAATTAGAGTTCAAGGTTTCACACTTTCGTCAGTGTGATAAACATACAGTATAACACTGTTATATATACAGTTATACAGGTTGTGGCTAGAGTGAAGAAACTGGTATCATATGAAACTAAAAAACCTTAGGAATCGATTGGTACCATGTCTTGTTAGTTTGTCGGGAAGAATGCTAAATAACGCTCCAAAATGATGTTACATTTTAGCGAGGCAAAACTGGTATGGCCATTTTCAAAGGGGTGTGATATGTGAATGAAAACTCTCAGATGAACAGAGTGAAAACTGTCTCTTATTAGATGAAACAGATGTTGACAAATTGCATAATTCACACTTGAAAAAAAGATAACATATTGCAATATATCTTATCTCAATACTCAGCATAACGCGAAATGTTTAAAATCGCAATACGATCGCATCGTGACTTAAGTATCGTGATAATATTGTATGGTGTTTCCCACCCCTAATGGTAAGTATTAAATGCCATCTGTTTGCGTATCATACACTTAGAGGGATCCTATAGAGAAAAGGTCAAATCATCAACAATCAATACTACGACAGCCAATCTCGCTACTTAATTCTGATCGATTTTAAGCCAATCCTAGAGCACTAATTGCTGTTAGAGAAATCAACATTTTGGAGTTTCTATATGTGACTCATCTTGCTTATCTTCACAAGCAAAGGTCATGTCACTATTTTTGCAACTGGTTTCTTTGTTTTGTAACGCTACATGTGATTGGTAAAATGCACGTCGTATTGACCGGCTGCTGTAGGGGGTGGCGACATTTGGTTGGATGGCTATTAGATGGCATTAGGCTATGTGGCTCACCACGTGAAAGTCATATAAGCCAGAAGGCAGACATGTAAAGAGCACTGCTCTTGCATAATGCAGTAAGGAAACCCACTGGTGTGAGTGGAATATGGCCGTCAGGTAGAAAGCTGCCAGAGCTCCAATACAATGACACCAACAACAACTGGAGATGATTACCAAGGGACTTCATTAGAAATATATAGGTAGAGAAACTGTAGCCAGCTGAGGCTGTTAAATTTTCCACAACTTTTGAGGCACATATTTTTTTATATATTTGGTCAGCTTCCACAGCTAAAATAGCAGCAGTGCAGCTCTGGGACATTTCTAAATAAAGAGGTCTTTTTTAGCGGTATGTGAAACTAAACTAGTGCATTCTGTGCTCGGAGGAGGCTATGTAATAATAGGTTTGTTTACATAATTAGACCTCTATTAAAGCTCAGCAGTGGTTGTAAAATGTAATTGTATGCCTTTGAGCAATATATAGGTGGAACAGACCATGTTTTTGTTATTTAGGATTGAACCATGACTTTCACAGAAGGATCTGGCATGGACAGTGAGAGTTCCCAAAAACTGTGCAAAAATAACACATCAGAGACCACAGGAAAGGGTGTGATGCATAAACTATGAATGAATTTTGGCAGTAAAGGGTAGGCTCTAGTTGCTTTTCTGGCTGGTTGCTGTAGTGCCTAAAATGCACAGTATTTTAAAACTGAAAGCAAAATAAAGCCTATGCCTAAAAGCAATTTTATAATCTCAACTGATCACAGGTACAGTAGAGCCACACTGATGTTTCAAACACATTGCTTAATGCTTAACTCATAAAAGGTCAGCAGAAGAATCAAAGCCAAGACTCTTGGGTGGGCATGAGCCTTCCTCTGCCTCCACAAAGACCTTTCGTACACTGGGCATCATGGCCACCAGATGCTGAGTGAAATTCTGCTTACGCTCTCTATTACCGCCTTCCAATATTTACCTAACTCCCACCCACTCGCCCACAGTGAAAGAGGGAGTTACGCAACATGTCACATCCTTTGACATTCCTCTAGTCTGGAAAAGGACCCTTGACTGCTCTTAGAAACAAGGCGCCCTTGTCAAGGTAACGGGAAGGAAACGGATTTAAAGGGACTGACAGTCAGCAGCATTCGGCATCTTAACTCAGATCAACTTTCTACCTCAGAAACAAATGCCAAAGCAAGAAAGAAATGTGCAACACTGGCACTATATTTCACCTGCACATTCTCCAACTCTGTATAGGTCTGAAGCAACATTAACAGCTCAACCATCCGACTTTTCTGCAAAGCCCTGTACTCCTGAATACACACTACTGATTGGACTGTGAAGCAGCCATGTTCACAAACACTAATTGGTGTGCAAGGTCTCAGCTTTGCACCTGATTAGACTGTGTACTCCCCACGCAACTCATGTAGACTACGGCAATCTGGAATTGGGCCATCTGTCTCTCTCCCCTTGGGGTTAGCATTCCTCCTCCCAACAAAATAACAGAGCAGAGAGGAGAGCTGTCAGCCCAAACACAACCAGGAGGTAATCACTCTCTCTTTTCTCTCCGGTACATCTGCTCAGATAGCATACTGCAGATAATTAAGATATACTGCGAAACCTGCACGTCTCTCTTTTTAAAAAGAGGGGTGATAATCCCAGATCTTTCCTGGAGAGAGTTAATCCACATGCAATCGCCATGGCTCCCAGGAATTCAGGGTAAATATGCAGTGTTGCTCTCCTGGAGGCAGCAGAGGCTGAGGGTTCAAAAGGTTTTTGCTTCAACATAAATATAAAGATTTGTAATTTTGTTACAATATGGCCTGGGTATTTTATGTGACAGATCATTTGCGAAATATGTTTTTTATTATGGTGATATTTCTGTTTTGTTTGTTATGTATGCCTTGATGTTTAATAAGAAAGATATAGATGCTAAAATTCTCATGGAATTTTTTCATTGAATGCAAAATAATAACAAATTGGTCAATGGCTATGCAGGCAGAACTAGTCTGTGTGTAATCAGGTTTTTTTGGTTCTATTAAGGAGTTAAATGGTTTATATATGCAATATGTTATACATTTGCCAGGGATATGGTGTTTTCTTTGCACCTATAAAAAATAAAACAGTGTGATTTAGGGCTGAAGATTATTTATCAAAATCCCATTAGCACCAATGGTCAACCCTACAATATAGTTGCAATATCGATATTGAGGTAAATATTGAAATATTGTGATATTTGATTTTCTCCATATCGCCTAGCCCTTGTGTGAATGGCTAAATATGTTTCTGTCTAAATCTTGTGGCTTCATCTCTTTCTTACATAATAAGTTGTGTATCATCCTTGACGTAAAATACAATTTCTACTTATCATCACTCACTACCAAGGCAGCAGACAATTTCACCATTTCAGTGTCTGTCCAAATCTTGTGGCCAACATTGCACAAATTACATGTTTATAGGAAAAGAATGTTTCTTTCACTTTCGACAGAGAGTAACTGTAATGAAACATTGTGATATTTGATTTTCTCCATATCGCCCAACCCTTGTGTGAATGGCTAAATAAGTTTCTGTCTAAATCTTGTGCTAACAATACAGAAATTACACGTTTCTACGGAAAATAATGTTTCTTTCACTTGTGACAGACAGTACCTGTAATGACGGGAAGAATGACTTCTCTCTTTCTAAGATAATAAGTTGTGTATCATCCTTGACGTAAAATACAATTTCTACTTATCATCACTCACTACCAAGGCAGCAGACAATTTCACCATTTCAGTGTCTGTCTAAATCTTGTGGCCAACATTGCACAAATTACATGTTTATAGGAAAAGAATGTTTCTTTCACTTGCGACAGACAGTAACTGTAATGACGGGAAGAATGACTTTTCTCTTTCTTAAATAATAAGTCCTGTATCATCCTTGACGTAAAATACAATTTCTACTGATCATCACTCACTACCAAGGCAGGAGACAATTTCACAATTTCAGTGTCAGCTGGCTTGAGGTACTTCTTGGTCGTGTTTGATTTTGAGCTTAAAACATGAATTTTACAGTGTTTTTACTGCCAAAGAAATGTAATACTTACACAACCCATATCCCAGTGATGGTCAGGACTGGGAGGCTAACAGGCAGTATCATCCAGAGAGACATCTTCCAGCACCTTGAGCAGCCCCTTTCTTCTTTTTCCTCTTCGGCCAGCCGAGCGATATCTGCTCAAGTAGTACTAACATTTAACTGAGTGTGACTGACATCTGCATTGCCACTGACTGATTCATTTTCCTGAAGATGGAGGACAGCAGATGGGACACTGGCAAGGACAGATGTGTCCTTTCAGCTGGTGAATGAGAAGAGGAGGGAAATGAGTTAGGTCAGGATCACTCACTCAATAACTATTATATATAATCATTTATATAGCACCTTTCAAAAACAAGGTTACAATGTGCTTTACAATAAAAGCATGGTAAAAGTAATTAACATTGAGAACTTAAGATCAAAACATGATAAAATCATACAAATAGTTACAACAATGCACCATCTCTAGACCATCTCTGCACCATCCTAAATTCCTCACTAGTAGAGGTCAATTTATGATAAGATTTAGGGGAAGCAAATTATGGAGTAGCTTTTCACATCTATCAATAAACTTTTCATCCTTCAAATGTTTCAAAAGTCGCTTAAAGGGTCATTTAATTGCTGTTTTGTAATTGCTTTTCCCCATGTTGTCCATGTATCTGTTTTTATGTTTATTATTTTTTCCCACCCACAATGTTGTTTGGTTACGACTGCCCAGAACTCTTTATAGATATTTAAATCAATATCCTCCTCACAAACACTAACCATACACTTCCATGCAACACACACACTTGTCTTTTTTATATATTTACTGTATTGTTATTGTTGTTATTATATATTGTCCTAATTGTATGTTATCACTATTATGTAGGCATATTATTTCTTTATATTAATCTTGTCTCTAGGTGGAGGCTTCAGATAAGCCCAGTGGGTTTTTTGCCTCTTCCTGCACTTTATATTATTCATTTATTTATTTTGTTATGTTGTATAGTCTTAAATTGTGCAAAAATAAAAAATAAAAATAAAATAAACCATCAGTTAAAAAAAAGCCATAAGATAAAAGTGAGTCTTTAGAAGAGATTTAAAAGGAAGATACTGAGTTTGCCAGCCTGAGATCCTCAGGTAGGGACCTCCACAGCTCAGGGTCCCATTATAACCCTTACTAGGGCCCTGCCAGAGGATCTCAAGCATCGATCAGGCTCATAGGGAGTCAACAAATCATATAGGCAGGAGCCAGACCATTCAAGGCTTTAAAAACAAGCAGTAAAATCATTACAGAGAAAAACACAAATGTCATATTAAATTACTCTATTTCCTCATTCACAACATCTCTTGCTGAAAGGCAGGAAAAGGGTATTCAATATAGGCTATATATATACCTACACAAATATACTATGAACTATGCTTATATTTGACCTGTTAAAATCTATTATTGCTTGGTACTTTTTCCTCATTCGCCCACCATATAGAGATCTTCTCTAGAAAGTCATCATCATCAAGCCTTGCCAGGTTAAGGTAATCTCAGAGTTTATGTAATGTGATGCTCACAGAGGAGTACATAGAGGAGGTTACATTACAAACAAAAACACCTGCTTTAATCAAACCCAATATCAATATAATACTGCTTTAGTGAAGCTTTGATGTTATATTTATCTTGACTTTTGGAGATTTTGGAGCCATTATGATGGTGTACTGCACTGATGTCAATTAATCTTATTTTAGCTTTACACAAACATTTTTTGATGGACTTTAACTTTGTTTTACTGGTTGTTTTGATAAATTAATGTACACAGAGGAGTATATAGAAGAGGTTACATTAAAAACAAAAACACCTGCTGTAATCAAATCCAATATCAATATAATACTGCTTTAGTGAAGCTTTGATTCTATATTTATCTTGACTTTTGGAGCCATTATGATGTTGTACTGCACTGATGTCAGTTAATCTGATTTTAGCTTTAAACAAACTGGACTTTAACTTTGTTTTTAAAGGCTTATTTAATAAAGGTGATGGCGTACCTTTATGACACGTTTTTATTTACATACTATTGTGTAGTTATCTTCATCCCTCCTCAAGGCACAACACATCCTACTAACTCACCTTCACGGTTCAAGCTAGCAGACAACGCCGAGCATCAGAGCAGATGTGTGACTCCTCTCTGCTCACCTTCTGCCTCCTGGTCACTTAGCAAATTAAAGCTGGTTGTTTAGTAACTTTGAGTACGCAGACTCGTCCTCCACACCTCCGGTAGCTCACAACTAGCCCACCCTGGACTCTGGGGACACGGTGAAGTCTTATTTTAGGTTAAATCCCGTCTTTTCTCTCCCGAACAACCGCGGTCCCGTTAGTCGTTTTTCCGCGC
>CAKAKQ010013498.1:0-20929 GCA_916700675.1 Helicolenus avius | reverse complement strand
CCGGGCGATGCTTGTGTTTGCCTCAGGAATGTAGAGTTGACACCCACATCACACCCACCCACCACAGCCAGGCTGATGCCTCGGGAGGGCCCGGTTGTCATCCGTAATCTTTCATACACATAGCTCTGCACAAACAAGTGACTCGGTTGTCTTCCATGCAGATTCTAATCAGAGATGTCACACATGTTTCCATCAGTAGAATAAAGGCTTCTATAAGGCATAAATATCCTTAATTTAATCAGTATTTCATTGGGGTACTATGGATGCTCTGACAAGATCGACAAGCCTCTAATCTAATCATCTGTAATTGACGCAAACAACAAATCATGTTTTCACAATGAAGAGTTGTAAAGGTAGCAATATAACGGAAAGTCTTGCAGAGAAATTGAAATGTAGGTCAACTAGAGACATTGTGTGGTCCGATCATCATTTCTTGACTGGTCGTATAAGTGCATACTCACTATTCAGCAACTCTAGCCTCAGACTGGTTCATCTTGGAAATGAGGACAGAGAGATATGCATGGATTTCACATGGAATGGAAATTAACCAGAAATCCAGTGGACACATGAAAATTGCATCATGGGAAACGGCTGACTCGTTTCCGACTGTGGTAATGGTACGTTGGTGGCTTTGAAAGAGCTGTTTATTATATCTAATTTGGTTATTTAGCCTACTCACACTGAGACAGTCTAAGCCATCGTGTGGATTTGGTTGCAACCAGCCATGTTTCTGTGTGCAACCACATTGATTTCAATAATGTTTCTGACATTTCCTTGAAATCTTAAGTTTGGACAATAGTTGCAGTGTTTCCTTGTTTTCTCTTCCAAAGAAGTTAAGCTTACCTGAGGGGTTTCTTTATAACCTCACCTGATAAGTAATCAGCTCATCAGTATTGATCAGAAATGTCATTGTTTTCTGTTTGTGCTATGGGCGAAAACCCTAAGTAATCTAAAAATTGAGCTTGAAAAACATCAAAATACTGTTACCATAATAAAATGGCTTATATAGTTTATGGGAGTGACTCAGAAACTCAGCAGCAAACATATTCGAGAACTTGCTGCTCTCATTAACCACTTGGAAAACTCATTTCTGCCTGCATAATTAGTTGGGCTGCTACAGCGCTTTAAGATCCCTGGATGGTTTTTGTGACCCATTACATGAACTCCAGCGTCCCTTGGTAGCGGGAGGGAGAGAAGGAGCTAGATGGCCTCAGTGAACGACTCTTATCAGTGCTTTCATTGGTGCGGTGCTCTGCTGCTCTGACTGGACTGCTGCCACTACTGTTGGGACTCAGACAGAGAGGCTTCTTGCATAAACACAGTTCCTTCCTTCTCAGTACTTTTTGGCTAGCTGCTGCTGGGGAGCATGCTCCAACAAATGGGGGCTTCAGCAGTGATAGAAGCTACGCATCAAAACATCCAAGCCGTCTCCCACGCCGTCGTGCTGTTCCTCAGATATGTGTAGCGGGGCGAGAACATACGCTCGTATCGTCACCCTGGTGCAGTGCAGCCATTTGCTGGTTGTGATCCACATCATAAATAGTTGAGGAGGATGCCGGTACAGTTTACACTGCGACTGTATACATCACACCTTCAGCAACTCGTAAATCACTCACTAATTATCCCACCAGGCTATTCTGAGACAAGAGCCTTTCAACAGTCAGTCAGCGTTCGCAGCTTACATAATGTCTCTGCTTTTGGAAGCTGAGTTTCTTTTTCAATCAGCACATGCAGATCTGGACATTTTGCAATGCTACATATTTTTAATTACTGGTATAAGAGCTTATTTCCAGTGATTATTGTTGCTCTCATTGAGCTCTCCTGCATTAAATCTGTTGTAGTTTCTGTATTTGTTAATGTGATCCTGTCTTAAGTTCTGTTTGGATTTGTCTGAATTACTGAGCCCTGTATTTTTTATTTTTTTAAACTGAGTCAGACTCGTAGCATATCATGGATTTAACATCATTTGCAGTCTTTCCTGTTAAAATAAATGAAACTAAAGAACACTTAGCTTTCCCCAAGAGGACAATGGGAATAAGGGAGCTGAGCAATCCCCTGGTCTCTGAACACCTTTAGCAGAAGTAAAGCACTATTAGGCAGGATGCCCCACATCGTATTTCACACTCGAAGAAATATTCCCTTTATTAGAATGCCAATACATCCCACTTTAACAAGACTCAGAGGACTTTCATCGTACTATATCAAAATGACTGGATGTTCTGGAGGATTGGTTCACTGCCCAAGATGTGGGCACATTTAAGATACAGCTTGGAATGGGCTTGCTTCTACCAGATATTTCACTATTTATTTCTTTGAGTGATTAAAAAAAACTCATTACAAGTTCCTTAAAATATAAAAAAAAAACATTTATAGAGGAAAAACAAGCTTTTTACAATTTCATCAGGAAAAATACTGTATTATAAGCAATACGTTTTATGTTTAATTTTGGGAGAACTAGAATGCATAATTACCCAAAACAAAGTCTGTAATAATGAATTGCAGAATGTAATCAAGTGGGGTAGCTGTTAATACTACATGTACAGCAGTAGTGACCTCTACGGTACGCCATCAGTTATGTCTGACTTCATCTTGGGATTTGAAAGAGCTCATTTGGAGATTGTTATATATTGGAGCACATTCACAAATCAAGTTTCCATCCCTCCATTTCTAAGGTTGGAGTTTAGCTAATTTCTAAAATTGAACTGTATAATTTACTGCTCCAGCACAGCCTTCATAATTCAGGGCAATAAATGTTCTGAGTTAAAAGAAAAGAAAGAAAGAAAACAATCCAGACACAAGATCTCAGGTTGCACTTTCTCTCCTACAAATCACATCCAAATCCTCATTTCTTTGCTAGAATTGGAAGACTTAAGTATGAACCTGAAAATGAACATGATATGTCCCTTTTAAATCATCTTGCTGTCCAAACTAGCTTGTCAAAAGTGCCCTAAACTGTTATTGATATTATGAAACTCAACACACAGCTGACAGCGATGTTATAAGTAACATAGCAAAATCAGGTTTATAGTTTAACTTAAAGGCATCATTGTAATCATAATGTACTCCTGACAATGATATAAATCAATAAATAAATAAAAGCAGGGCTTAAAGCACATCATTCTCAACACAAGTTACTATTCATACTGTGATATGAGTTGCTGGCTGTTAAAATTATATGTCACATTCTTTGGAGTATTGCATTATATTTTGTAATAGCACTTACAAACATAACAACTAAAGCTGAGCTCTATGAATATGAATATAAAGTGTAATGTTCTGTAGGTTCAGTGCCATAATAATACAGAAATGCATTTCCAGTTTTTTATGTTTATGTTTACTGTTATGAATGAATTACGGTAAATGTTATGTCTATTTTAATGATAATGTGTTAGTCGAGCAGTACACATAAATATATGTATAGACAAATGCAGGAAAAGGCACGAAGGTGCTTGCATAACACTCCTGGAAACCACTATAAATAAATGTATGTGTCAGAGTGACAGTAGTGTCGATGCTGTTTTTTAAGTGATGTGCTCGAAGCGGACCAGAGCCACCTGACAGTGTGAGTGAGTCGATTCAGCGGATAATCAGACCCGTTGGACAGGATATGACTCCTGCCATTCATCATTTAGCCAAAGACAGACTGTTCCAATTTGACATCATGTCATTTATCATAAACATGCATAGCCTGACTGATGCAGGACAACATAATGACTTTATCAATAAGTCATCATCTGTGACCAGCACATCAAAAGCACTGTTTGCTTCATTTTTATGAACAGGAGTCCATTATATTCTGCACACAGATTACAGCTTGTCAAACAAACGACATCAATTAGTTGATCTGAGCCACGTCTTGCCACTTAGGGTGATATCTTCTGACGCTATCGACATTAAAACAAAAAGGTCTTTCACTGCTCTGTGCTTTTGGTTGCCTAAGAGGAGCACAGTAGGCATAGAAAAACACATTACAATGATAATTCACGATTGAGTGGAGAAAGTGCTGGTTTGTTGTGCAAAACGTGGTCAAAAGAAATACTCCAGCCGGACATCTTGTAGTCCAGTTTCACCAAACTGCGTCGGAATGGCGCGGCAATTTGTACGTCATTATGCGTGCAATCACAATGCTGTTCTTGCTTTTCGCGCATTATTTCTGTACTGACTGTAATGTAAGCGCATCCACGTAAATATGCTACACTCAGAGCTAGTGATGTAGAATAAAACATCAGAAAGACTGCTAATGATGGGTGCATCAAACAACACAGGACTTTAAAAACAGCAGACTAGTGTTTGTGTCCCAAAGTGTTTGGTTATTTTGAAGTTACATTAGTCATATTTGTGACACATTTTCCGTGCTTATGTTACGTTGTTTATGTACATATTTTACTTAGTTTACATATTATTTTAAGCCCAACCATGATGTTTTTTCCTAAACCTAACTAAGTGGTTTTGTTGCCTAAACAAAATCGTGCACGGAAAGCCGTTTCACAATGTAAACCCTGTGATGTCAAATGAAACAACAAAGCAAAAAGCCTAAAATGCGTATGAGGCAGAATGTCCTTAAAATGTGCTGCTATTTATACACCCTCCCATGAGATCAGGTTGTGTAGTCATACAAATGAGATTTTCAATGTGAGAGATGGGATCATGAAGCTTGAAGCCACTTGTCATCTTCCTATTTGCACTCTCTGGCTGTTTGTCTCAGAAGGAGCTATCTGTTAAATTGCAAAGGAAGTGGTCATGCAGCAGGAACAGAAAGTGATGACGGCTGCTTCAGATGAGATTTAGCCAGATTAAAAAAGCAAAAAAAAAAGAAGCAATGTGCTGATAATGGAACCGCAGCTTCCAGCACAGACTATACAGGAGTTCTTCTGCATGTCCTGAAGGCTTGTTGTTGCTAAGCACCTCGGAGCAAAGGTGGTGCTTTTCCCTTTGTCTTTTGTCTTCTTTTGTCTATCTCCGTCTGTTCAGCTTCGGTGACTATTGTTGCTCATGCTAAGTACCTCATTTTTTCTTGTTGTGTTCAGCCCAAACAAACCTCTGTTGCTGCTGCCTGAGACATTAAAAAACATCCTTTCTAGTGCACCAAAGCGTTTCTCACCAGGAGGATCTCCCTGACTTCACAAAGCTTTGATGCTCTGGCTATATGCGGAATCGTATGAGTTGCCAACAGTGAGCTGCAAAACTGACATTTATTCATATATGGGTAGCATTGGGACCTGCACTGAACAAAGTAAAAATGTGTGAAGCTTTCCGCATACAGATACACACAATTATACCGGTTGTTTGTTGTCCTTTTTCAGATATGGCTCTGGTATTATGGGTTTTCAGTTATATGCAATTTGCATCACAGTACATTACAGAGCTATTGTTTTTTGAAGTTAAGATTTTCACACCAGTTTTGCTCAGAAACATTACAGCATTGATATCCTAAAACATCAAGACACTGTAGTTTTTAGCATTTGTTGGGGACTATTTTTAGCGGCGGATTTGGTGTTCGGTGAGTGTTTACGGCAGCAGGACACAAGGAAGTACACAAATAATACTTGTTAGTAAGACAACTTTATTATTGGTTTTGGTCATTTCATGGAAGTTGTTGAAAATTAGAAATATATAGAATACCACCAGAATTATAAAGTACTCTACCTATGAAGAAAGGTGGTGTTATGTGTTTTCTTTACCCCAAATAACTGTAAAACCATTAAATACTTTCTCCCCTGTTATATTATCTTGTTCCATAGAAATTTGGAAAATGTTCTACCAGCTCACAAGAGGTTTTGAAACTTAGCAGTGAACTATGGCCGTGATTACACTTGACTTTCAATGCGACTTTTGTGATCGGATGTATTTCGTGGTTAAAGGACTGGCTGTAAAATGATGGACAAATGCAGTTAATTTCCTATACATTCTTCACAGTAAAACACCCCTGTTATTTCTGCTACTATACTTTTCCGCCCTGCAGTATAAGTAGACATATTTAATTAAAGAATAGCCAATAACAATGCTCCGCTAGTTAGGTGATAAACATATTTTCCTATAAATTCCTCAGAATAAAAGTCCCCCATTATTTTGTTATTTTAAATATTTTATTTTGAAGCAGCAAACTCAGGAAATGATGTGATGGTTGTCATCAGCAGTAACCCCGGTTTTCCTCCTCAGGAGAGGAACTCCAGTTTGTACCAAAATGCTGTCCACATGTCTCTGAGATCTGATCTCAATGCGAGCCACCGTGGCATGTGGTCTGGCTGATCAGATCCCACGGCGAATAAGATCCGATCTCGAAGCGTACAGACTAGACAGTAAATGCATCCTAGTATGATTGGATGACAAAAGTCACATTGAAAAGACAAGTGTAACCAAGTTGAGTTTCAAAGCAGATGGAGACATATTACTACTATGGTGCTGCAGGGAAATTGGAACTAAGCAAACCTTTAGTCATCAAAAACCAAAACCAAAATACCATGTGCTCATTAAACCATCATGACTCTGGGCTTTAATCGACTCTCTTCTGTCTTTTATGTCTCCACTGCCCTTCCAGCACACACCTAAAAAAGTCTTTCACATAGATAATTGCTGTTATTTTTTAAGCTTTTTTAATGGCCTAAAAATGGCCGTAAATGCGCTCTGTGAAAGAATGACCGACCACGATGAAAAAAAAAAAAAGAGCGTTAGAGCTTTTCTGATAATGGACAACAACCGAGTCGGGACAGCTCTCACACTGTACACTCTGTCTCTTTACCAAGTGCCGCTCCTCCCTCCCTCCCCTCTTACCATCATCCCTCATCCGTGTTTGTGTTGGAGGTGGAGCACTGCTGGCTGTGAAGCATCTGTCTCTTCTTAGGTTTGGGATTTTCTTCTTCCCATATCTCTTTCTTTCCTCCCATTGATCCCGTTTCTTGTCACGTATCCAGCCCTGCTTATCCCTCACTCGCACAAACACCCCTCCACTTCATATCCGTCCTTCCCTCCATCCCTCAGCAAATTCTACCTGCCTTCTGCCTATCGAGGCACAAGTGATCCTAAGCTCTTCCTGCCAATGTAGAGGGGAGGAGGATAGACATGAACTGAGCCACAACAACACGTGGCAGGATTAGCAACCTGCAAAACGTAAAATGTCAGAACAAAGCCGTTCATTAGTATATTGATACGCTACGGCTAAAATTAAAGACTGGAATATGCCTTTTACTTGGGATGGAGCTAATACTGGTGGCTGCTGGTGACTGCCAAGCATTTTTCAAAGCATGTAGTACATTTTTAGATTGATTTCCTGTCATCCATTATTTTCAGTGTGCTATAAAAATCATCATGTAGAGAAATGAAATGTCCTCCAATTGGGTAATCTATCACAGGCAACATTGAGTATCTTTTATCAGTTATGTCTGCATGGAAATGCAGCTGCAAGCAGGGAATGTATGGAACTTGCCCTTGCTGGTGCATTCAAGGGCACACTGAGTCTTCCTGAAATCTGAGACGTGTGAGTTGGCTGCTGGATACGGTTTTATTAATGCAATAAATTCAATCATTTGCATTATCCTTTTGATAACGACCGTGTTGGCTTATTGTTTGGCCTCTGGACTTAAACTTTCAGACAAGATAAATAAAATGCTATACAGTGCTCTTGGGCAGCCGACTATCAATTCTTAAACGTCCTTATAGTAAATACACCACCAAGGAAAGGTTGGAAAATTGTCGCTACAGTTTCATGCTGCAGGGAGAATGAAAAAAAAAAAGGTTAATTGTGATGAATTCCTTGTCAAGCTAATTTCATACCATTGCAACTTAATTTTCATAATATCCTGAAATAACAAACTGCTTTGAAGGAAGGGAAGCTGGCAATAATGGAAGCATATGGGATTTGTAGTTAATTGGCTATAACAAGCAAAATACACTGGTGTGTTCCCTAGGTAGGAGCAGATAGATACAAATGGACGAGGTGTTAATCAGTTCCAAAAATGTCAAGTCCACAATATGTGCTTGTGCAGAATGTTTTTCTTTGTTTTTTCCCAAGCTGCATCAATAAGGATCAAGTTCTCCAGAGTGAGAGCACAGTGAACATATTTCACAGGTTGTTAAGACACTCAAGCCTTCACTACAGCTGTTCTAACCATCTCTGTTGTGTTCCTGAGGCGTACTATTTTCCTGTCATCGTGCCTTCATATTTGCAATAATGTTATACTTGAAGGGTTTTCGTCTTTTTATATTGCTCTTTTAAACACTTTAATACTTAGCATCAAATATATTAAATTACCTTACTGCCATGCTTTTTTAAAGCCCCAGATGTCTTTTCTCGACATGAATGGTTGCCAGGTTTTTGAAGAATTGGCAACCAATTCTTGGCCTTTGGCTTTCATCAGTGGCAACCACGTTTTAACATATAGAAAATAAGCAAACAGCAAACAACAAAACGTGAATCCCAAAATGGGTGCAAAGAAAGGGGGAGAATGGATAAACAAGTGGGCAACTCCGGGGTCTGAAAAGTGAAGCCAATGCTGAAGTGCCTTAAACCTGCGTTCTTTCTAACTGCCAGCAGGGGGCGACTCCTCTTATTGCAAAAAGAAGCCTGATTGTATAGAAGTCTATGAGAAAATGAGCCTACTTCGCACTTGATTAAAGCACGGGATGCTTTAGGGCGGGGCAACCTTGTGATTGACAGGTCGCTACCACGGCATTGTCTTAGAACTTTAACCCTTGCACAGTGTGTTTTCTGTTCATGAAAGTTAATTATAACCTTTTTAGTCACTCCACCCTCTCGTGTCACTTGTGGTTGCAAAAGACCAACATAGCGACTCGGGGCTTCAAAACAGCAGTCCACAAACCAGTGGATGACGTCACGGTGACTACGTCCACTTCTTATAAACAGTCTATGGGATGAACAAGCAACTTGTGACTTGCTGGATTCATTTTTGAGGGATCTGTGAAGAACATGACAACAGCTGTACTACTGGTATTTTGTATACCAGGAATTGGGGGTGGACACATTGACTGATAACACTTATGATTCAAAAACAGTTAAGTATCAGGTAAAACACAAACTACAAATAATTTTGTCTGTAAGCTTTTATTCCTTTATGTCACATTTTAATTTTTTAAGCTAATGCATAACTGCATGGTATTAATTACTCAAATTTAAGGAGACTAAAAATGGCAACCACATTTTCAGTTTCTGCAACCAAAAGCTGATGCCTGGTTATCCATTTGTCTTTCTGATTAATTATCAGCCTTAATCATAGTTATGTAATTGGTTATCATATCCAATACAAACCTCATATAAGAAATCTGACCTGTAATTCCGCTTAGTTATCTAAAATTAAGTTCTCCCAGCATTTGAGGATATACAATATGGAAGACTTGTGTGTGATCAGTCAACATATTTGTTCCTAATTACTCCGACAGAGCAGAGCTTTGCCTCCACAAGGCCCGCCAGCTAAATGAGCCTCTCTTCCAATGCCCCAGAATCTGTCCACACAGTTCCTCTGGTATCTCAATCCTGTGTGAGACTCTAGCTCCATCTTCACCAGTCGACATCAAGCGTCAGCTGAGGAGGGAACACGCTGTTTTAGACTCGTCGCTGTAAACTGTCCCAGATACCCCCGTGGGCACCAACATTGTGGCAGGTGTATCTCTCTGTGAATCATAGGCGTGCTTATGCCTCTGTGACTGAGCTCGCTGACTAACATCATTTTTTCCGCTGTGCCCGACGGTAAGGTCTGTCCTCCAGACCTCGCTTCAGGCATGGTTTGTGTCAGGGAAGCTCCATGACAAAGGAGAAGTTTCCAGCTCTATGAAAACATACAGCTATACCTGTACCTATGTTAGCTTTCTTGTCTTACCTCTGCCCTCCTTTTATACATCATCACTCAACTGGCAGCTGTTGACAGGCTGCAGCAGGTTTAGAGCCACCAGTGGAACATCTTTCTTTTTTTTCTCCTGAAGTGAGTGATTTTCAATTTGTCAGGTTGCACTGAAAATAAACTCTGAATAATGAAGCAATATGGATGTGAAGAAATTCAAATAATTGGACTGTCAACTTCACAACTGATCTATTCACCACTTAAACACGGATGTAACAAGGAGAATATTTAAAAGGATATTTCTATAATGATTATATGGTCAGAGGGTCATTTTCCATCCAGAAGCTTTTATTTTTTTGTTCAAATTGACACATTTTCAAATCAGTTTGCCTCAGTTTTTGCTGGCCAGAGTGAATTTGCATCTCCATTATATGCAACCACTTGCCTCCAAAATCTATTTTGTGTCCGAACACGCTTTAAGACCTGTTTCATGTTAGGTTTAATGATAAGAGAAGGATTAGACAGCTAAGTCGTGCTCAAACCGTATATTTTTCACCGAAACTTGATTTGTTACTGCCCCCCAGTGTATCATCAATCTCTCACAAAGTTGAGAAAACGAAAAACACTGTTGACTGGAAACCAAAAAAAGCACTTTAGTGTTAAAGTGCAGACGGACTGAATCACCTGTGCTGGACAACCCGTTGTCAGAGCTGGCTCTGGGATCTGTCTGGAGAAATTTGCCAATGCTGCAGTTGTGTCTGACATGACAGCTTTCCTCCCAGGGGTTAAGCATCATTCATATTCATGAGAGCGATGTTGGAGAGCTGCTCGGAGCCGGGCGTTCTGTGAAACAACTGCAAGGCTTTTTTTTTACCTCCAGTCCCTTCCTGCTCAACATTTTCCGACAGAATGTCATGTCTCTCTTTCCCCACTGATATGCAGCCAATACAAACACACACCGTGTTGAAATTCATGAAAATAATCAACACCTTTCAGAAAGGCCAAATCAATACTTCAGAGCAGCCTCAGTCCTAGTTTTATTTTATTTCATTAATTCCTGGGCTATATGTTAGGGATGAATCGATACCGGATTGGATATCGGGCCGATACTGACTCAAATAGCTGGATTGTATATCGGTGACAATGGGGATGATCTATTCAATTCAATTCTATGTCTATTCTATATACATTATATACTGGAATTTAATCCTGTTTACTTTTTTACCAATGTTTTGCTGCATTAAAAAGGTTTACACTTGAAATGTAATTCCTGTTCATTTTGAAGATTTGTTTGCCAAGTTATTGGTGTACAATTTATCATCTTGATAATAAATAACAATTCACTAAATTTATGTTACGTTATCAATGTATTTATTTGTAACATTTTGTTTTACAAACTTAGGAGAGCGATGTTTAAGTCAAACCTGATGTTGCCTTACACATAAAAGAATTATCTCAGTCTCTTCCACACAGTGAGGCATACAGCTTATTAATTAAACACTTGTATCGTATCGGTATTCGGTATCGGTCGATACCCAAAGCCCAGGTATCACTAACAGTATCGGGACTGAAAAAGTCGGATCGGTGCATCCCTACTATATATTCATAGTTGTTCAGTTTCTGTACCGCAATTCCCAAAGATCACCTGTCAGTCCAACATCATGGCCAGCTCTAAAGATAGAGATAGAGTAAACTTTGTCCCCGGGGCGGACATTTATCTTGTGCACAGTGCTACAATCTGTTGCTTTACATAAAAAGCCATCATAAAAACAACATGAAGCCATCTTAAAACATAAGAGACATTTGACATTGACAATGCAGCAGCTTAAAAAAAAAAGAACCTGTAAGAAGTAAAGTGCTGAGGTGCCTGTATATGTATTGCACGTTGCTCTATTACACCAAGATTGAGCATCAGAGTTCAGCAGCTTGATGGAGGCTGGAACATACGATAGCTTCAAGCGGTTTGATTTGCACTTTGGCACACAGAGTCTTCTTCCTGATGGCAGAGGTTCGCTTTCAGAGAAGATGTTGAGAGTCCGCAACGATTTCTGTTGCTCTTTTCATGACCGCCTGCTCGTACGGGCTCTGTATGGGCTCATAGCTGTTCTTCCCTGCTACCTTTATAGCTGTTATGTTCATGCTGGTAAGCCTGCTTCTCAGTCGTACTGTTAGGTTGGCAAACCGTGCTGTAATTCCGTATCTAATGATGCTCTCTAGGATCGCCCGGTAGAACATCAGCATGATCTGGCCGCTCCTTCCAAACAGCCTTGATCGCCTTAGAAAGTAAAGTCTCTGCTGCAGTCTGTTGCACAGGTTGTCAATGTGTGTTTTACAGCAAAGAAGGTTGTCTGCGTGGACACTTAAGTATTTACGAGAGCACCTGTCTGTTTTTGATGACCACTGGCTCATGGTCAGTCACTTGCCTTGGGTTAAGGACCATCTCCTGTGTCTTGGTGACATTTAAAATGAGATGGTTAGTGTCACACCACTTGATAAAGGTGTCTGTGTCATCCTGGTACCCAAAAGGGTCCATATCCTAGTGGAGAAGGCACAGAATAACACTATCATTACTGTATTTTATAATATATTTGGGTGTACTTTCCTGCAGACATTAGTGTATGAAGTAAAGAGTACAGGTGATACCACACACCATTGTAGGGCCCTTGCATTGCTTTGCTGGTTTATTAATGAATGAAGTTTGAGCTAGTGTTAGTGGCGCTCTCTCTCACTCATGTATGCGTCTGTTTTTCATGCATTTGGGAAGGCTTCAATACATTTCAAACATAATCATAACATACAAATTTGGAAAATTTGAGTACTCTTCCCAACTTTTCTTTCACCCATCCCGTCCATCCCTATAAGATATTTACATGTCCAAATGCAAGGCTGAGTGGCAACTGACAGTGCAGGACACCATCCAGGCCTCTGTGGGGGACTGGGCACTTGACAAATGAGTTCTAATAAGGTATCCACTACAGAGATTTGTAAACAAATTATGTATATGCTACTCAAGGTTATTTGGCACGAAATGTCAGAAAGAGAATTACGTTTTGGCTCACAGACCAGTAACAGTAATTTGCAGAGGTTATTTCAGTGTTGGCAATAGTCCGCTTTGCTGCAGGTTTATAATGCCACAAAGGCAAGTCCAGAGCCCTGTTAGCGGCTCCAGCAGAGCACACTGTTCATTACACCCCACATTATGGAAGGGTTTGATGGAACAAACAACATACTGAGGATTTTGCTTGTCTTGATGATGCCAGAAGAACGATCATGGTCATTGAAATATGCAGTGTTCAGTACATTTCATAGAAACCTTCCTGTTTGACTATCTTGTGTGCAAAGATGAACATTTGCCCTAATGGCAGCACTAGAGGAAAGCTCGTGGTTCGTCCCTGGGGAGCATGAATGTGTGTATTTCTTGTGCACAATGTTTGTGTAATGGTGGCTAGAGAGATGACTTTTGCCTTTAAGATTCCATACCTGTTGCTACTTGTTTTTAACACTTTCCGATGACGGCTTCTCAGATGGTTCTGTGTAACAAACCATCTCGTGGGTCAGGTAACCATACCTGGGCACAAAACGCTTAACCGGAAATTTACACGTTTAAAGGTCCAGTGTGTAGGATTTAGTGGCATTTAGCGGTGAAGTTGCAGATTGTTACCAAATGGAACTTGTCCTGTTTGCCAAGCGTGTAGGAGAACTACGTCATGATATATACGGTCATGGTATGAAACACGGCAGTGCATCATATCGGACTCCGTGAAGAGGACGCTCCCTATATAGATATAAACGGCTCATTCTAAGGTAACGAAAACACAACAATTCTTATTCTCAGGTGGTTATACACTAAAGAAAATATACGTATTAATATTATATTCCCTTTCTGCCAATAGATCTCCCTAATTGTTACACACTGGACCTTTAAAAGAGAGACATTATGTACCTAAAGTGTCACATTTGGTCTCTAGACATGCCCTAGTAGTGGTACATCTGTGAGCAGTGTACTCCTGAGAAAATGTCCTCCGCTGTTGGAGTCGTGGTGTCTCTTCTTGGAAATAATATTAGTCATTGTGCATCGCCATTCACCATTAAAGGGTGCGAACGTCCAAATAGCAGTAATACACACTCGAAGCAGAATGTCTGGAGGTGACGGCTACAGTAACAAGGCACACTGGGTGAGCATATTGAAAAACGACAAGGCAACACTGAAGTGACATATTTCCTTAATCCTTCGAACGATGACTCATCCTATGATTCAGAATGGCAGAGAATCAAAGGGAATTGAATGCGGTTCCCCAATTATATGAAAAAAATGACAAAGTACTGTGTGTGATGTTGAAGGCACAGTTGCTGTATTAACAGGCCAATCAGGGAGACTGTGGTAGATTGTTGAATTCAATAATTCAGAGAGAAATTACTCTTCAGAAGGGAAATGTGAATAATTCAGGGTATTATGACTTAAAAGAACTATCAGCTGCATACAGAATGGAGTGGAATTATGATTAATTCAACATCTGGATTAATAGCGTTTCATTCGGAGCGTCAGTTTACATCGGCGGGTCTGGCTGTCCGACTCACCCTTTACCCACTTTAATGAATGGAGGGAAGAAAGGGATTATTTTCATCTGTAGCCCTTTCCTACATTTTCGGCTCAGTGCCAGCTCACTTGCTGTGCTATGTGCCAGCACAAGAAGAAAACAATCTGCTGAGTTCCAAGTCTAAGAGTTTGACTTTTGTGGGTGACAGCACAACGCAGCGAGCGCAGTCTGCTGTTAAGCAGTCGAGATAATTGAAGGAGACGCATCTAGTGCGCTGGCCATAATCACTTGAAAATGCGGATGGGGATAGTCATCACAGGCAGCTCAGCCAGAGACCTGCTATTCTAGGAGCTGTATATCATGAGGGTAAATATGAAGAAGCACCGAAGCAGTTATGTGATGACAATGTACACAGGGTGAGGAAATAAATCTAGAGGCGAGCGACATGAAATTGTGGCCAGAAGGTCAAAGATTCCAATCAGCACAGCGACTGGAGAATGTCAATGAGTAGCCCTCTCTCTTCAGCTACTCGCTACTCCCTCCTGACTGACTCAAGTGCCCTTGAGCAAGGCTTTCAATACTCAACTGTGCTGCTGGAGTGGCAAAGACTGTACTGTACTTTGTGGGTACTTAAAGACACTTTATGTAGATTTCTGTATGCAATTATCACCTTTCAAATGATACTTTAATGTCCTTATGGTGTCAAGCAGGATGCTCCTCAGTTGTAGTACTGCAGTGTGACTAGAAACAGTCAGAGTTATATCAGACTTTTTTTTTTTTTAATTGGTGGTGCCAGTCTTTTTCCATTTACACTGGGCAGGTGCTTCCAAAACTCTACCAATGTATCATCATACTCCCTGTTTGTTTTTGCTTCCTGTGTAATGATTTGATCAGCATGCAAATATTCACAAAACAGAGGAAGTGACTGTGTTTCAGTTGCTTAGTAGAGCAAGTATTATACGCCTCACATATTCTGACTAAATACTGACTTTATTGTGGCGTTATAAAACGTAAAAAAAAAAAAATGCCAGAAAAAATAAAATGTCCAATTTTAAACCCCAGTCTAACTAAATAGCATAGATTCCCTTCAGTGATAAATCTATCACTGTTTCCATAAACAACTCCACTTTTCAGTGGTTTATTTTCACATCGTTTGTTCAATTCCAATGCTCCTGCTCTTGGCTAGGAAAAAGCACCAGCCGTTTGGTTTATGGTGCTTTGTCAAACTGAATAATCTTCAATATACAACTCAAAATTCAAATTTAAAACAAGGCTGCAGTTCCATTCGGAGATACAGGCTTATTACCAGCTATGTCACTTTCGGCTCCAGTGTCTCTCTGGCCTCTGTGCCTTATTAGGGCTTATACTGTAGTCGACAGCAATTACTGCAGATACCCATCCCACACAGACTGACATGAGACTGCTGATATGAATGGCAGACTACACCAATTGTCACCTGAACTGTCTTGAAAATAAATAAATAAATAAATAAAAACGATCTGAATTTAAAATACTGTGATAAATGGCCTTTAACATTACCTTTAAATGCCAGATAAACATTTAAAGGGGACATAACATGAACAACTCACTTTCCCAGTGCTTGTGCACATACATATAAGTATCCGGAGTGCCCACCAAACCACAAACAGTGAAATAAGACACTTCGGTCAGTTTTTTTGTGGACTGCCTATATCAGAAAACATGTGATTCAGCCAACCTGGTCTCACAGGAAGGTGTATAAATACCACATTATATGGACATTCCGTGTGTCTTGAGGACGCATTTTAGCCTTTCTGTGAGTCATTTGTACACCACGCAAATGTCCGCAGTTAAAAAACACTTAGTTAGGGTAAGGGAAAACATCATGGTTGGGCTTAAAATAAGTACATAAACTAAGTTAAACATGTGTGGAAACAATATAACACAATTACGGAAAACACGTGACAAACGTCACTAATGCAACTTAAAAAAAAAAAAAAAACGGTCTCGAACACAGGCCTCTTAGTTAAAAGTCTGGTGTTTGTTGTTGGACCCATCCACGTACCCAATGGCCCACCACAAGTGGTCGTTCTTGCTTTTTATACTACGTCACTAACTCTTACTGTAGCATTTATGCGAGGCGTACAAATGGCACGCAAAAATCAAGAATGGAGTACTTATTGCACACTAAACGCCTTGCACATTATCGGGGATATTTATACGCCTTTTCTTGCAAACGGGTTGGATTCAACAAGCCATTCAGAATTTTAGGAGGGGGTCTCAAAGAGACTGGTGCTAAAATGGAGCATTTCAGACAGAGGGTGAATACAGGTATATTAAAACAGATAGTATGAGAAAAATAACAGAAGTATGTTCCAGTAGAAACCCCACATACAAGTATGTATCTGAAAATGAGCATGATATGTCCCCTTTAAATCCTTAATGACTGATTACTACCATTTTGTCCCTCTGCTTTATCCTGCAGTGTGTCCACGAGGTGTTGATTCGGATGTTGTTTATGCTCACAGTTCATTCATCACATTAGCAAAGCAAACTAGCACATTGTCAGAATGTGGGATGATCGCATGAGGCTGATAGCTTTGGGCTCATTTGCTTGCTCAGGGCTCCCACACTGATCAGAGCTGAACATGTTGAGAATCGTGTATGACTTAAGTGCAAACTGTTGAGCCGTGGGGCTGCTGCTGGGCATCATGACAAACCAAGTTGTAGCTTTTACGTCATTGAAGCGTTGGCTATTACTGTATTTTTACGTAAGTAATGTCTGAAAAAAAATTGTTGAGAAAGAAACAGTACATGTGATGATCTGAATGTTGATTCCAGATTTGTTTTTATTATTCAGCATGTTTGGCCCTGCTCCATTTATTGATTTTCCAGGGTGGGAGTGAGTGCAAGGGGTTGCATTTGTGTACAAAAATTCAATTGTCAGATTTTGTTTACTCTCTTGAAAAATCAATTGGCCTCCTCCTCCTCCATCCGCTGGCAGACAGCGAGTTTGTCACGTCCAGAGCTCAACCAGTGATAAAGCACTTCCCCACTTTTCCAAATGGATCGTCTGCTTGTTTCCAAGGTCACCGCACTAACTGCCATCTGTGACTGTGTGAATGTGCATGTGTGTGTAAGCACAAGAGAGACGTGTGATCTGTGTGCCTACACATTTGTCGCAGTATATGTGCATGAAATACGGAGGCGATGATTCATTGATTCACACATAATATTTATGAATCATTGTATATGAAACATGTGTTTGTGTGTGAAAGAGACTAATAAGCTTACGTGTAAAAGAATATAGTACTAATTAGATATTCATTATGATATCATAATTATACCAGACACATATTTGTTCCCTTTTTTTTTTACATTAAATTCATTCAAAACTTATATTCAAAGAGACACACATTTGTAATTTAAAGTAATTGTCATTAAAACATCAAAAAAATGCATGTGGTATGTGATGGATGATCTGATGGTAAATATGCTTGGACTTGGCCATGAATGAATGGAAAACTACATGTCTACAATTGGGTGAAAGTTTTAATTTTCATAGAGCATACCTCCATAATGAAGCTTTTTTCTCTCCCTCCCTTCCACATCAGTTTCCGCTAACTGACCATTGTGGTCTGACTGGCTTCTCTTGTTCCATTTTCTCACTGTGCGGTTGAGAGTTGACAGATTCAGTGTGACATTTTGGTTTGAAACAGATTCCCGAAGGCCAGAACTGTGCTCAGCTTTATTTGTGTGACTGCCACCAAATATGCAATGGCAAAAAAGGACACAGACATATGAACTCAATATCTGTTTTTGATGTTATGGAATTTTGAAACCTGATGATCCCCTTTATATGTTTGACCGGTTCTCACTTCCAACTGAAATGGAAAGGGTCTTCGTCTGTACGTGCGTATGTCTGTCCTTCTATTTTCTTGACAACCGTTCATCCGATTGACTTCACACTTGGCAGATATATTGCTCAGGACCCATGGAAGTGACGTGTGAAGTTGTTTGGATGACCGGTTCTTAAGAAAGCTGCAAGCAGCAACACTGGACGCCAAGCAACCGGCCCGTTCCAAACAGGCACATTTTGAACCGGCACTGCACTAGATTTAATTCCTTTCATTATCTTTTGAATGGAGTGTTTCATTATTTTCAAGTGATGTAAGAATTTGGTACGGGAAAACAACTGCACTGGTTTGTGCTCTTGAATCAAGGCTCCGGGTGTGTGTAGCCAAGATAAACCGCTCCATAGAATAGACACTGACAAAAAAGGCTCAAATGCATAAAGTGATTTATTTATTTCATCCAAAAGCCAAGGCGAGGTATTTATATAGAATATTTCATACACAGTGGCAGTTTAAAGTGCGTACACATTGCATAACAACATTAGGCAGGGTTAAAAATGTATAACTACATTTGGTCCTATATGATATGTAGACCAGTAGAAGTGTTTGGACAAGCTGTAGTTGCGTAAGAGCTCTCTCTGGTTGCGATGGATGAGTGCTACAATAGTCTAATCTGCTCAAGATAAGTGCGTGGATTCATTTTCTGAGATCATGTTTGGACACAGATACTCTAGCAATATTCTTTACATGATAAAAGGCTGATGCTGCAACTGCTGCATGGTTTGCAATTATAAACTGTCTTTCATTATGGCCGTCAAACTCAATCTCCCCAGTTAAGTCTTCTCTGGAAAACTGTCAATGGCGGCAATGATTTATGGCACAACAACATAGAAATGTTGTCTGTCAGTTTCCAAAAGGTGACCAAATTTGAAAAAAACACACATATGGCATATTGCACGGATACTAAATGTGAATACATGAGTGTATGCACGTGTATACATGTGTTGTCTATACCGATGTCCTTGTAGGGACTCGTGCCTTCAATGAAAACACTTGCCACCTTTCTACTGATTGGACACTGCTGTTTCTCTAAAAGCACATTCTGTCCTGTGACGGAAACATTCACTTATCTTTCATATTATTCACACTGTGCCATTTGTTTTCCCAATGTTATGGGTCCAGAGCAGACAGGACAGAAATATAACACAATGAATCACCTCATTGACTTGGAAGAGACAGTCACACACTCAGTTGACCGCTTTGACTTGGGTGGCTTTGTGCCAGCTCTGTGGGTTTTGTGTGTGTTGGCTGGGTTCTGTTCATATTTCACTTCTTGCACAGGTTTATTCACCAATCACATGGTGAACTGTGTGATGCTGCTGCAGTTTTCTTGATGTAGTGTTTTTGAACCCCACTGTTGTTGCAGTCAACTGACAGAAGCCGTGCTGTCCATTCAGTCTAGTCCCGCATTGACTTTTGACTGTCAGCAGCATGTTCTTAAAGTGATCAAGAGCCAGTTATATTGACCAGAAAGCAGAGCCAGAACAATATCAGCAGGCAGATTTTATTATGCAATGTCTTATCACAGATTCAGTGCATTAGAAAGAGCTTACACTGGCAATAAGGCTGGGTACTCAATACCTTTAAGGTATCGACCGAAATAACCCAGTACCAAGTACAATCGAAACTTCTCCAGTCAAACGATACCTGCATTTGATCCTTTTTGTACCCAGATCTAGGAAAAAATTACTATTTGTATGGTTGTGCTCTCAACCAATCATGGCAAGTGTTCTTTAATTTAATGTGACATATGATTGGCCCACTAGCGCAACAGCTACAACCCATACGGTCCGTTGGGTGCTGAAGTCAAGCGTGGTGTATTTGACGGAGTTGGCAATTCAGCGTGCTGAGATTCCACCAAAACATTTAAAAGTACGGCTATACTACACACCTGTGGCATCTGATACAAATAAAAGTGGTGGCATTTCACACAATTGAATGCTTCCAATCACATGATTGGTATCGAACGAAGTAGAAAAAAAAGGTATCGAATTAAGTACTGTTGGTATTAGTATCACTTTAGGGGTACTGGTATTGGTACTGCTATCGTAATTGTTTAAACGATACCCAACACTAGTTGGCATGCAGCATAAATATCGTTGTTGTGAAGTTTACTTTTCAAAATGTACTGCATTCTTATATTTACACTTACTGTTAATTGTTGTAGCATCAGTACATATCTTTGTCAGAACTTCAGGGATCATTGACCAACATTTTTAATGTAAAACGGGAACAATAAACCAGACACTCTTGTGATTGACACAGGGGATAGCCAATGAGTTTGAAGTCTGGATCGGAAGACTTTGAACAACTAGCAGAAGGTGACGTTAAACTTCTGCTTGTAGAACACGTTCACAGCATCGACCTTGAACACTGAGTGTAATCTTTCAGAATGCTGCTTAATACGTTTTTCAGATTCCTGTATTCATAATAGCCAGGAGCATGCAAAGGAGCTGCTGACAATGGCTAACTCGTCACTGCTAATTTTCTGTATTAGACAGAGATTGCGTGCAATGGTTGATTCAGCGTCTCCCTTTTCTTTCCATGCCTACTATTCTTTTCCTCATTTTCTTGCCTCCTATCTTTATTTCCACATTATCGTTCCCCATCTCTTATGATATATATGGATATGCAAAGCTGATGCAGTGCACAACTCATCTAGTATGAGTCCCCAGTTGACATCCAGTTTGTTAGAACATGTCATATG
>CAKAKQ010013496.1:0-13893 GCA_916700675.1 Helicolenus avius | reverse complement strand
GCATCCACACTGGCAGCGTTCCTGCTGCTGCCAGCACTTTCTT
Source organism: Helicolenus avius (assembly GCA_916700675.1). Taxonomy (NCBI): domain Eukaryota; kingdom Metazoa; phylum Chordata; class Actinopteri; order Perciformes; family Sebastidae; genus Helicolenus; species Helicolenus avius. The sequence continues at coordinate 13,850 of CAKAKQ010013496.1, read as the reverse complement.
TCTACATTGAGTTTGCCTTTCATAATGGCCATTTCATTTCATTAAATTCTATTTATTTCAGACAGAAAAAAAGGTTAAGAAGCATGTGCTCATTGTAAATAATAGTAATGATCCACAATTAAAAGCTGGTACTTTATTCATGCATGGAGCCGTGTAAGTCACCGCATGTTCTACAACACTGTCCTGTTAACGCAGGCAGCGTAGCGGCTCTAACCTATTAACATGCAAATAACAACAGGTTCCCTGTGTGGACAGAGCGTTAACGAGTGTCAATCTTACATAATGTCCCAGTCCAGCTCCACCTGCTCCACCTCCTCCATCAGTTTGAGCGATCGTCGTTTGAAGTTGGCTTGGAAACGAATGTCGTCTTCAAACACCAGCGCCTTGTCCATCTGCAAGTCCACCATCTGAGGAGAAGAGAGCAAAAACGTGTGTTTCAGAATGAACCAAGAGATGGTTAAGGAGTACAAAGGAAAAAAACGTTCAAGATTTTGTCGTTAAAAACTAAATTGATGGAGTAAAAAAAAGATGGGACAGAGATAGAGGGGTGAGACACGAAAAGGGTTCAAATATGAAGAGAGAGTGTCAGTGTTTAAGTTCCAAACAACTTATTACGAATTTCTTCACTGAAAGAAGAGCAAAGAACGGCACTGAAGGCTTTTCTCCATGGTAAAACTAAATATGTTTTCACTCTTCTCCTGACTGGCTTCGGCAAGAGTTTGATTGACAGATGATTCATCCAATCACCTGCCAAGTATTTTTTTGAAAGTGCCCGCCCTTTTCCAAACAGTTTGCAATTTTTGCTTGTCAGCCGGTTCTGTGTAACAAACCATCTGGCGGGTCAGGTTAATACTTAATAGGCTTGTGTTCCATTTCGGGTCCATTTCCAAGTTGGTAAAACCCAAATTGAAAATTTTGGGTAAAGAAAAAAAGACAAAACACGCAAGTAGTTATTAGTTAAATAGCAAATATGTTACCTATATGGCACAATTTGAGTTTGGTTCTTTGAATTTGAGTCTTTGAAATTTAGTATTTTTTATTTATTTATAATTGATTTATACTTAAAAATGTTATCAATTGCAGTGAATGCTATAAAAAAACATTTGGTGGGTTTTGTATTTGATAAACAGATGGCCATCATTTGTCCTCTCCAATATATTATCTGTGTTGTTCTCTGCAAACCACTGCCAGTCATACCAATAAAGACTTTCATGTATAATATGTTTGTGTTTTCTCACCTCCTTCCAGATGAAGTAGTGGCTGAGGAAGCAGCCCACCTCTCCTTTGGTCAGGGTGCGTCCGGAGAACGGGTCATAGTAGCCTGGCAGCAGGTCAACCCCCAGGATCTTAATGTCACTGCTGTTCAGAGCACTGCAAACACACACACGGGTGTTGTATTACTATATTCCATTCCATTTGCATTAAATATCAGGATACCATCTGGGAATACACTACCATTGTGAATTAAACCAAAACACGAGCTGATGCATCAGTACATTTTCTTTCCTTTACACAAACCATACTCCAATGTACATCTCCTGTCAGTATCTTCTATTTCGGTATTGATTTTTTTCTCTTTTCTCACAGACACTCTCAAAACACACTCTCTATCTGAGCCAGTTGAGTGATCTCGCTACAGTATATTCAGTCTTTCCCTGAGAGTGCACTCACTTCCCATCCACAGCGTCCACCACCTTGACGTCAATCTCCAGCTCATTCAGGGAGAACAACATCCGGTCTCTGCGGTCAACACGCCGTCGCAGATTAATCAGATATATCTGAGGAGAGGAGGACAAATGGTTATTTAACTCTGTTATAACTGCATGATTAACTGAAATGTATATTATTAACTCCCATCTTTGATTTCTGTTAACAAGTCTGCTTAAAAAATGTCAGTAATAATGCTTCAGTTTTACTTTGAATGTATTGTCCATTGTGTGAGTTTGAAAATGGAATTAAAAGCAGATGTCAAGACAGGCAAGACACAGCCAGGATTTTGATTAGTACCATTCAGGAATCAGAGTGAATATGTAAGAATTGACCCCACTTACAATCGTTTCAGACTTAAAAGTTGAGAAGTTACAATGTCTTTCCACAGATGCTGGGACGACCACGGTGGTCAAAACACAATCTAATGTGTATACACAGTATACAATGTAAGCAGTATATTAATATATCAGAAATGATGGCGTCCCTAAAGCTACTTCTACCAGAAAAACAATGGGGTGTCTCTCACCTCATCAAAGCCCATGAGGTCTCTCTGTTTGGGGAACATGTGGACGAATCGTGAGGGGTGCATCGGAGGACCATCGACTGTTTGACAAAGAGGTAACACACGTTAGAAGAGAAGGACATAAACAATAAAACAAAGCTGAACCAACACGACACCATGAACTTGCACAGACATGGTTGATATACAGCCAGCTGTTTTTTGCTTTTCATCCATTTTTTCAGTCTGTGTATCCCTCGTTTTTTTTTTATTCTATGTCAGCATTTGTCTTTATTAATATTATTAGTGAATATAATCTCTTCTTACTCATGGACTCAAGCTGGACATGAACAAAGTTGAGGCGATCGTCTTCCAAGGTGTGGTGAGGCTTGGCCGGGACGTTCAGGTAGCCGTAGCGCTCCTTGTTACACAGGTACATCTGGACCTCTGAGCAGCATCAAAGATGAATGAATCCATAAATGGACATTGTGTAACATCATAGGTTTTCCCTCTTAAAGACACAATTGTGGATGTGATTAAAAAAAACATAACCACAAACAAGAAGCGCTAACAAACCTGCAGCCCGGCAGGAGAAGGCGAACACGATGATGTCGTCGTAGGGCCACGAGTAGTCTTTGTGAGGAGGGAAGAAGGCCAGTTTCTTCATGCCTTCCTTTCTTAAATCCAGCAGCACGGTGGAGTGGATCATGGGCACGGGGAAGCAGCCCAGTCTGTGGCGATTACGGGTTGGGAAATACTCTGCTGTTCGACGATAGTATCCCTGAGAGAAACATGGAGTAGGATGTACGGTAAGAGAGTCAGGACAAAAAAAAAGGGACGGTTACTTAAAACAAATCTTAACAGGTGGGCGGTGGTATCAGATATCCATGTGTTGGAGGAATATTGATATAAAGAAGTTATTTTGTAGTCATTTTTGCATGCTGCCTCATGTGTCCCCTTCCACTTTCAAGCTCACACTCACCTGTGGAGTGATACCACACCAGTAGTTGGAGTACGCTCCCGTAGAGTCCAGCATGGGAGCGATGGCTGACTTGTTCTCCGCTATCATCAGGTTGAGGGTTTCTGGGTTGGTGAGGATATTGTCTGTGTCAGCGTACTGAAACGGAGACACAGAGGAGGAAAGAGAGAACATCAGATTGAGAGTGTCGTGTCTCTGGAACGATCGTTGGCAAAACGTTTTTTTGGATGCAAAAAACGGCAGCAGAGAGGGAAGCAAATCTCATCGGATAAATCAGGGGGAAGGAGCCGACATGACTCTTACGCCGATGTCACAAGAAAGATTATGTTATTATGTACCAGGATGTAATCGGCCCAGCGTTTCCTGGCGAAGTTGAGCGCTGCCTGCTTCAGCTTCATCACGTACTCATATCTGCTGTTGGGCCAATGCTTAGGACCCAGCTCTCCTGCATAGGACCTGAGACAGAGAGAAATAATAAGGACAGTATAGTAGATTGTTGCACTGATTTACTATTTTCTCATATCTGTATCATCGCATTTTTTAATCTTTTCAAAATGTACCTTAAAGGGAGATTTGTCATGTATTTAACACTCTTATCAACATGGGAGTGAATATGCTGCTTTATGCAAATGTATATATAAATTTATAATGAACAACACAAAAAATGACAGATATTGATCCAGAAACCCTCACAGGTTCTGCATTTAGCATAAAACATATGCTCCAATCATAACATGTCAAACTGCAGCCCAACAGGCAACAACAGCTGTCAGTGTGTCACTGTGCTGACTTGACTATGACAAAACTGCATGTGCTGATCATAAAGTGGGCATGTCTGTAAAGGGGAGACTCGTGGGTACCCAGAGAACCCATTTACATTCACATATCTTGAGGTCAGAGGTCAAGGGACCCCTTTGAAAATGGCCATGCCAGTTTTTCCTCTCCAAAATGTATCATAAGTGTGGAGCATTATTTAGCCTCCTTCGCAACAAGCTAGTATGACATGGTACCCTACCTGCTACAACCTAAAAATAGCAAGTTGCGTTAATGCGTTAAAAAAATGAGTGGCGTTAAATACAGCTAGACTGACAGTTTATAGAGTTCAGTGACCGGAAGCAGATCAGACTGTATCATTGACAAGCACAAATCATTTCCACTGATGGCCTCTTCAGCTCAGACAGATGTCCTCACAGATAAGACGGACAGACAAGCAGAGGCGTGCTGCATCATTCCTCATTATGCAAAGTGAAAATGAGCATCGTCTTGAGGCAACACAGTGGAGGTGCCCTACACGCTTTGAGGCTATATGGTAAACTTTCACATGTCCTGGGTTAAGATTTGCTTAGATCTACACATGATGTTCGCTTACTGCTGTTGATATAAATGCAATACATTCCTATTATTTGGACTTACGTGGGCTGGTCCATTGGTCTCCACTCAACATAATGGTAGAATTTCTGCATGACAGTAAGCCACTCTTTCAGTATGGCTGTGGTGTTATCTGTGTTGTGATCCGTGGCTGCCCTGAGGAGCACAGAGAAAGGAGGTTTCAAATGCTGCTTTAATGGAGGAATAATTCATTCCAACATATCTTTAAAGGGGAGACACCCCAGGTGTTTAGTGTAAAAATTTAAACGAATAGATATCACCATGAAACGTCCCCAGTTGATTACTTACATAAAGTTTTCTGAAATATTATGTTTAAAAATGCAAATGAGGCACTATCTGATGCTAACTTTTGGTGATTTCAGGAGAAATCTACACACACAAATAGATCAAATAAACCCTTAAATGTGTATTTTGGATGTTTTCTTTTCACTTGTCTGAAAGAAGACACGTTATAAAAGCAAAATAGCTCAAAATCTCAAAATTGACAAGTGTATGAAAAACAATAATTATGCTCCGGCGGTGTCTCGTCTTAACACATACAAATAATTACCATAATACCATACCATACCATACCATACCATAATTACGGTCTCATCTCTGTGATTGAGCAGCATTTTTGTTTTTGTTGTACATGTTAAAGCACATTCTGCTTAAACATTCAAGTGGAGCAGCTGACAGTTATGCATATGATATGATATTCCTATCAAATGTGCGTTGGATCTCTATTCCATCAGACAAATTCAACACTTTCTGAGAAAGCTTTATTCAAAAGAGAAGCTGGTCATCACAGCATCTGGTATAGTAGACCAAAATATTCACATTTAAAAAGCTGGAATCAGAATTTTGTTTTACTTTTTTTACTTATAAATGACTCACACCAATGAATCGATTATCAAAAAAGTTGGCGATTAATTTAATAGTTGACAACTAATCGATTAATCGTTGCTGCACTAACTGCACTTTTTTTTATTTTTCTTAAATGACTTTTATTGGTCAGTTATGTAATTTGCTGGATTAGCTGAGAACAGACATTTTTGTCTAGTTATTTCATCAATGAACAACCTCAGTTGTTTTTTTAGAAAATGTACTTCATCATGATATTGATATTGTGATATAAAATGACCCATACCGTGACAGAGAATTTTTTTCCATACAATACTATTATACAACAAATGTAATAGGGGTGTAAGGATACATTGATCTGGATTGATATATCGATTTAATAATCAACAATCCAATATCATCGATGCAAAGTGAAAATATAGATACATATCGTCATCTTTAAGATACGCCTTTATTTTGAAATTCAAGGCGTCAAAGCGGAGCACAGAAACGAAAACACCGGGCCAATCTTTACTAAAGAAAATCCCTAAATTGCTAAATATTGTAAGGCTTAGTGTAACTGCTGTCTCAATGTGTGTGTGTGTATGCCGGAGGAGCATGATGAGAAGGGGGCCTCCATACAAAGAGCCCCTGACCACCTTAATCCGCCACTGGCATGGTGATGTATATATATTTATATGATCATCACAGCTCTATTTGCACTGTTAGGCAACAGTTAATCTTTCTTCTTACATCCAGGTTCGTCAAATCAAACTTGAAAATGAACAAGCAGAATGGATTTTAAATGAGATCAGGGTCACTTTATGACACATAAAGATTTACACCACTAATATTTAATGTTCCTGCATCATCACAGCTCTATTTTTGCACTGTTAGGCAAACCCAGCAACAGTTAAATCTTCCTTCTCACATCCAGGTTCGTCAAATCAAACTTGAAAATGAACAAGCAGAATGGATTTTAAATGAGATCGGGGTCACTTTATGACACATTAAACTCCAACTTCAGCACCCCACAGAGGCAGATTATACAGCTGAACTGCTAACAGCCCTTAGAGGACAGTTTAGTTTGTGGGTTTTTAATCATTAGCAGTATTTTTTTTTATGAAAATGATTTGCTATAAGATCAGTTACAAACTTGCTGTACAGAAACTAAAAAAAATGTCATGCAGCCCACCACAGTATGACCCTGAACGCGGCACAGTAGGACCCTGAACGCATCATCCCTGGCTGTGAAAGGCTCACAGGGGAGAACAGAGGGAGGGGTGCTGCTGCTGCTGCTTTCACCAACTCATTTAAATGCCATTGACCTTTTGAACGGCTGCTATAGTCGGATAAAGGAGAGAGAGCCCCTCTACAAACAAGCCTGGCAGAGAGGCAGACAGACAGTATCCATGCAGGAGAAACAACCCACCACACAGAGATGCGTTCTTTGGGGTAGTTGAGTCTCTCCAGAGCTCCGAGGTAGTAAGGCAGAGAGTGAGCTGTGTTCCGGGCTATGAGAGCGACCACCACCGTAGGAGGCTGCATCTTCGACTCCTCCGGGAACAATTCCTCCGAAAAGTAGCATTCAGCCTGGAAAACAAAGGCCCCTAAAGCCAGAAAGTGGAGTAACATGGTAGAGGTGGTGGAGGAGGTGAAGCTGCTTACAGCTCCAGCTACAGCACGTAACCGGTGGACGCGTCAGCAGTCCAAGAAGAAGAAGAAAAAAAGAGGAGTTTTCCCAAAATGTTCAACCCCCTCTTACTTAGTGTACAAGCTGGCTTCGGTTTTTTCTCCAAGAACAAATCCAAACGGAGAGAGTTAGCTACATTACAACTTCCGCTTTGGTCCTGTATAGTAGCAGAAGAGAAAAGTATCCAAAGATGAAGAAGAAGAAGAAGAAGAAGAAGAAGGCGTGATTTGGCTCCATTGCAGTTCTCTCTAGACTATGACGTTTAGCAGTTCACATCCAGAGGATACACAGTGGGAGAAAGCTCTGTGATATAGATACTGCATCACTAACACACTTAAGGAAGTGTCTTTCAGAATCAGAATCAGAATGGTGTTTATTGCCAGGTGAGAGAGGTACACTAGGAATTTGCTTTGGTTCTGTTGGTGCAAATAAGCAGTATAACAAGAGAATAGATAAAAACGTTAGAATAAAATAAGAATAAAAAAATTTCAAAAATTTTAATTCTACCATTAAACAATATAAGCTATAAACAAAAATAAACATCGATAAACAGATGCAAATATTACCAGTGTGCAAGCAAGATATTTTTCAAGATATTACATAGAATTTACCTGTTAAAACTTGTGTTGGAAAGATTCAAGAAGGATTACAAGTTTGATTACTGTGGACTTGATATAAAGAGTGTATTTCCCATCTATTCTTTCACTGTATATATATACAAAAATGTTCTGGAGGGATGTAGACAACTTTCTACAATACACTTAAAGCTGCGATGGGTAGAATGGAGCAAATAAATTGGGAAAAAAAAAGTTAGAAAACTTGTGTTTGGTGGAATATTTCTCTGTTGTATTTTACATGGTTGGAAAGCCTGTTTATTTACCTTCATAATGATGTCCAACTTGTAAGGATCATGCATTTGTGGGATGAGCAGCACAGCTGATTATGTGGGGAGAGCCCAAGAAAAATTTGCCAAAATTCTCTGCGGATGCGAAACATCCTAATGCTAAACAGTGTTATTGTTTTGTCTTATGTGTCTTATTTTTCAAATGTATCTGTTTGTACCTCTGTTCATAAAAGAAATCAATAAAGAAAGTATTATATAAAAATCTTAACAATCCAATACATCAGTTTAGCTAAATCACTTGTAACTACATGTGTCAAATATTAAAAAATGCATTTATCGTGGCAATTTCAAGAGATAAAACGTTGTTACTTTGTGTCAACAATAGTACTGCAGCTCTTTTCAGTATGTTACATTTTTGTATAATCTGTAAATCAACAGATACATTATGCACATTTTTTTAAGGTTCAACGTTCAAGGTTGAATGTTATTTATTTGTCACTTTTCAACTCCAGCAAAGCAGCCATTGGCAATGAAGATCTTTGCTCTCAGGTTCCTTCAACTATGCTCATAAAATATGTATATAGAAAAGGGGAAATCACACAAGTAAAAGTAAAAGCAAAATGATAATCTAAGGCACAAAGTAGTGCAGTCGGGGGGTTAAATATAAACATAAGTAAATATAAAATAGTAATCTAAATGTAAATTTGTAATTTTGTTGAAGACAGTATTTCAGATTGGAACGTAAACAGGATGTAGTATGTATATGCATGATAAGAAGTAGTGTATGTACACAAAGGTGTAAACAGGAATGTAGTATGTTATAATGAGAAGTACTAAAATATATATACAGAGGTGTAGACAAGAGTGTAGTATATATATATAAATATGTATAATATTGTTTGTAAAACAGTATGTAAAGTATATAAAGGTAAAAAGGTAAGGTAACAATGGTGAAGTGTGTTTAGACTGCAGTGTAGGTGCTTACACTTATATACACATTATTATTCACATTATTATTATTATAAACATTATTAGGGATGTATATTTATTGTTATGAAATATAATTTGTAAGAGAGATATTAGATCAAACTGTAGTCTGAAATATTCATGAGTAAATGGTTGTTTTATTCTGGCTGCAGTTTCACAGATTCACCAACAGAGGGAGGATTTGATCCAATAGAAGGTCCAGTATTCAGGCTGAGTGTCTGTCTGAGGTCAGATCTTGTGGTTTTCTTTGGTTTATGGTGGGATGTAACTAATTTCCTTTTTCTCAATTACATTTCTGGAGTTGCTCGAAATTTATGTGAGTATTTTCATGTTGCTTTTGCATTTATTTGGCAACAATAATCACTAGTATCTTTGCAACACAAAGATAACATATGATGCATTGTTGCAGGTTCAAATACACAACAGTACATACAGTATGTTCAAATTAGATACTAAATTGTAATAACATAACACACTGAAAGGGAGCACTCTGCATAATGACGACATTTGAGGATTTAAGTACATTTTCCTGATAATATGTGGCGGCTGTAGCTCAGTAGGTATAGAGTGATCATCCCTGTTTCCTACTGCCTGCATGTTGAAGTGACCTTGAGTGAGACACTGAACCCTAACCCTCTGTTCCAATGCATATGTCAAATTTCATGTTTATACATGTTGAATACAATACACTTTAAGTTATAATACTTCTGTAAGTATTTTTTTCCATCACACTCTGGTGTTGCTACTTCCACTCAAGTATTTCTCCCATCACTGGGTCACGAGTACTGTATATGGCCTGCTATGTGTCAAAAGCCACACTGATTTTTTTTGCATCTGTTGCTATGGAAGCGCATTGAATTACCTCACACACACACTTGTGAAGCAATTTGAAATTTCTCCAAAAAAAAAAAAAAGATGACAATTGGAAAAGGTAGAAGTACTTTAGGGAAGAAAAGCCAAATTGAAAATTGGACCTGAAATAATTTAAGATAACAGGATCTAAATCTGTGGTTGGGTGGTTGCATGCATGTTTGAAGCACAGACAAGCTGGTGGGATGCATGTCACAGGGGCAGGAGGGCTTTGTGGCTGAAATAGTCTCCACTGGAGGCTTGATCAGTGAAACAAAGAATTTGGAACGATCCGTGGGACTGATGCTCAACCTAATATTCACATTTAAATAAGGAACAGTCCAAACAGAGCTGGGAGGACGTCTGATCACTGAATCAGTGGAGTCATGGATGTTCTTAACAACAACATTGGAACGCTTATATTTAGCCTTCAAAATTTCAAATACAACTCATAATTTGTCATTGAGAAGAGGGTCAGTTTCAGAAGAGGTAAACAGGTGAGGCCAGAGGCTCCAAACAGGTGTATTGTCTTTATGTGTGTTGTACTGATGGAACAAGGCCAACAGTTACAAAGCAAAGGAACCAGAAACTAATGGGAACGGCACTGTGGAGAGAGCTTTCATTACTCACTTCAATAAATAGCCACTGGTATTTGTCCAGTCCCAGGGTCAACAGATCCTCTTATTTAATAGTCTCCTCCTGATGAGGTCATAACTGGTATGCACTTGCATTTCCTGCACTCAAGTGATCAGTTCAGGTTTTGCTGCAGTGAACCACCTTGAACCTCCTCAGTGACCCCTGGAGGTCCCTAGGACAGCTGTTGTTGGTGCTGTTTTCTTTCTTTCAAAGTTCATTTTATTGGACTTTTACAAGTAATCTTACAATACAGTTGTATGTGGTACAATCAAGATGTTACATTGGACTATTTTCAAAAGAAATACAAGAAGCCAGTCCATCACAGGTTACATCCAGCAAGTTTGAATCGTCTTCTTAGTGTGTCGAGAACATTGTCAAAAATGACATACGTGTGTGTTACCATAACCTGAACCAATAATCTAAATCAGATAGATTACACACAGTAGCACTAAACAGACAATCTAAATTAAAGACCACGATCATACTCTACGTACGTATGCACATGCACACGGTTAAATCTTCAAGAAATCTGACTTATGTCAGAAGAAGAATGAAAAATAGGCCACATATTGGAGCAGTTTGTGGAAAATGCAAATACTCATTTCAAGTGAAAAATGATACAAATTGATCATTTTTCCAAAACATGTTGTGACACTTAAGATGAGACATTGACTGTAAGTTTTCCAATGTCACATGTATAGCTAAGAATTGAGTAAGGCTGAGCACTCAGAAGTTGAGGTTGAGAGAACAGAGGATGTGGGAAAAAAAGCTAAAAAGAGCAGTGATTCGAGAAGAAGAAAGAGGATGAGGATGATGGAAAGAACGGTGGAGAAACAAGAAGAGGCATAAAGACATAAACGCCAGTGGAAAATAATAAGCAAAGTGGTATATAATGAATTTTGACGCCTTTTGGCGGGCTCTCTGAATAAACCAAGGCAGTCACGGCAGACAATAGCGGAGTTAGGTTGAAGGGGTCGTTTGTGTGGACAGGTCAGTGGGGTCTGAGGGTCAAATCTCTCCTATTCATGACACCACAAGTGTCGCCACACTCACACACAAACACACGCACACACATATATATATACACGTATGTCAGGGGCACTTTCCCAGCGTTTGCGGCGGAGGCTGATCTGGGAGAGTTCAACCTGGGGTGCACTAACTTTTCATTGTGAGGTCAAGGGTGGAGATGGCGTTTGTGTGTGTGGGGGGTGGTGTGAATTAAAGAAGGGAAAATCTTTATTGTTTTGACCAGATTGCAGGAAAGAGACTGGGAAAAAAAGAAAAGAAAACGTGGATAAATTGCAGTTATTGAGACTTGAGTACTTGTCTTAAGTGGTTGGATCACCCAAACACAGGGCTTTCACCCAAAAGGCCAAGGTTTGCATCCCATGTGAAACCATCCATGTGTAGTTGTCTTTGTGTTTTCAAGCGTTAAGTTTCACATTCACTTTTGTAAAGTAGTCATTTCAAGCCAAAACACAAGGTTTTTCCCTAAACTTAACCAAGTGGTTTTGTTGCCTAAAGAAGTTGTCGTTTTGTTGCCTAAACCCAAAGAAGCCTTTTTGTTTGTGTTCAAAATGTAACGTTTCTTTCAGTTTTACATGTTAGAACGTGTTACTTTTAAGTTTCGCTTTTACAACGTAGTAGGTGTAGGCCCCTACTGACCCTCATCACACTTTAACAGGCTACTCTATCAAAACCTAAGCACAACTTCAAGCCAAGTATACCTTTCTGTAGGCCTATAAGGCAAGAATACTTAATTATACTTTTCTTAAGTATATCGCGATCAAAAGATTAAGTACAAGTAGGCCTACTGTGTAAGCCAAGTATACTTAGACTTTTCTGTATTCTTGTCAGTATGAGCCAAGTCTACTTATGTATACCTTTGTTAAGTATATCTCTGATAAGTACATGAAAAGTAAAGTGAAAGTATTTAAAAGAAGTATACTAATAGCACACTTGAATAACCTTTTGGTAAGAATATGGTGCTTACAGTGGTGGATGAAGTACCTGAAAGCCACACATAATAAAAGTACAGATCCCTAACCACAAAATCATTTTGGTAGAAGTTAAAGTCACCTATTAGAATATTATTTGAGTAATAGTCTTAAAGTATCTGATATTTTCTGTACTTAAGTATGAAAAGTCATTTTCTGATATTAAATGTACATAATTGAAAGTAAAAGTTCAAATAACTGCTGTGAATTAAAAAGCAAGCAAGTCCGAATTCTGAGATTGATAAATCTGATTGTGTATTCCTCTTAACATGTACACCACAAAGGAGGCTACATAGGCTTGAAGAAAAATTAGGTCTTCACAACTTAGAGGATTTCAAGAACAAAATTCAGTTTTCCTTCTCTCGTAGTCACAAGTAGCATGTAGCATGATCTGACACGCAGCCTGCCTTGACTTGAGCGGAAATCTAAACTTTACTATACGGCTTTGAGAGACTTGCAAGCTAGGACCACTAATTCACCAAACCTGCTTTCTTGCAATAGTAACAAGTAACGAAAATGCTTCGGGGAAATGTATCTGAGTAAAAGTACACATTTTATTTAGGAATTGTAGAGGAGTAAAAGTGAAAGTTAACAGAAATATAAAAACTAAAGTAAAGTACAGATACTCCCAAACAATACTTAAGTACTGTAACAAAGTATTATCACTTTGTTATATTACACCACTGGGTGCCATAGCTACCGATAACACCTTTTTAACAGTCAAATCGGGTGATTTAAATAGAATAGATGTGGCACTCAAACCACTGAAAACTGACATTTAGAAAGATCAAAAGCAATGTGTTTTTATAGAGACAATTCTCCAGATAATCCAGAGTCTCTGCTGTGACAAAGTAGTGAAATGAAAACGGAACAACAGCATGTTCTGACGATTATTCTGAGTAGCAGAGAGACTAATTCTGAAAGGTTGCTGCCGACTTTTATTTATTTGTTCTACTATTATTTCATTGCTGGCAGCACTACAAATGAAATTCCATTTACCTCCATTGTACTGGAGTGGCAGCAGAAATCTAAATGACAAATATCTCAAAATTCAAGCATAATCTGAAAACGTATCTGCACGATGCCACTGAAGATAAAAATCTGTTTTTTTGGGGAATTACACATGCATGTGCACACAAATGTGCATATCATCCCTTCAGGCAGCCACTGTGCCACCAATGTCTCCTCCATCAGTTAGAGGGGCTTTAGTTAGCGTGAGAGAATGAGTGGCTGCAGGTTAGGTGATGTGTCAGAGTGAAAGTGCTTCTGTCTTTGTGTGTTGGGACCGGCGGCTGCTATACAGGCAGCACAGAGTCGTGACATTCTCACAAGCTTCTGGGACCTTTATTGCTGTGGCAATAATCAATAGCGTTCCCACAGAGACGTCTTTTGGCTGGGCGGGTCAATACCTGTCACTCAGGGTCTGAGCCGTGGTGGCACATACC
>CAKAKQ010013495.1:0-15807 GCA_916700675.1 Helicolenus avius | reverse complement strand
CTCTGGTACCCCGTGGTCTGGCCAGGCCGTGAACTGGAACTGCCTCACCTCTCTCTTCTCACTGGAGCCATTCTGAATAAAGGAGGTGGAGAGAGGTTAGTGACCAACACAGCTCACATCAAGTCTCGATTCCGAGAATTTGCATCAATGGTTTTTAGTCATCGAGTTACTCCAGTTTCTCAAGGAATTGTTTCAGCCCTACTTGACAGATGTTGTGGGGTCTAAGTAGCTACTATAGGACAACACAATTCTCCTCACTTTAAAAAGTGCAAATGTCCTGACACAGTATGTGGCCAGCTCTACTGTGTCCAGCAGTGTCACTTGGATGAGGCCGTATGTCTCCGTCCCTCTTGTAGGCCAGTATTGGTCACATTTCACCTGCAGTGGAGAGAAACATCACATTAGACAAGGTCCGGATAGGAATGTATGACTTTCTGCCCTAGTTAGAACAGATTAGTCTGCATTTCTGTAATTTTTTTAAACACTTTTTAATCCATTTGAGGTATATTTACTGGGTGTAATGCTCTTTTTCAACAGCGCCCTGCTTCTCATTCACACAGTTATACACTACAAGTCAAGTAATGGCAAAATAAATGTCCAAATTCCCCTCATTCCTGCTGACTAGGTTTGACTTTATAATCAATTAAATGGCCTGAGATATTTGTGTAGAGCCGAGGGAGCTATTAATTGTCCTGACGTACTCTATAATTACAAAGGTAACCACAGTTTCCAATCATATCACCGGCTCAGCTTTATTGCCATTGGAGTGTACAGCTTTGTTTCCCAGTTAACGGCCAATAAAAAACGGTTCCATTATAGCATTACTGCTTAGCTGACAAAGGGAAGCACTATTGGTGTCGGGGAGGAAATAACTGGGTTCCAATTCACTTGTTTTGCTTCGTATTGTTCATTAGGCCTGATGTGGTAATAGCCGTATTTTCAACGCAATCGAAATGTCATCATGCTCAGCAAATCCTGCTATCTGATGCTCTGTGATTGTTGAAAAGTATGACAACTGGACCCCAGTTGCTGAAATATTCAAAAATCTAAAAAAGTACTATCCAGTCTTTAATTTTTTTAGCAGCTTTTATAACACTGACACCAATAGCAATGAAGTGATTGTGACACCAGGAGTAATGAAATGATTCATAATAGCATTTACTGGCAAATACTTAAGCTCTAGATATGTAAAACTTACAAAGACAGCTTGAGTGCTTCCCAGCGAATGATATGACGGGAGCGGTTGGCAGCAACAAAAGCACATTATGCACTACAAATGTCAAACAGCATAATGGTATGGAAGGATCAGAGTGGGGGATGTTTTGCAGGAAACCTTGACGGCACAGCCAAGAAGCACTCTTATATCACAAAGCATCTGTGGAGTGAAACAGACACCTGACAGCATGGAGCAAATTTAATTGAGGAATTATGCTTTTTACAGCACCTGCAATATTGAAAATCAGCCGAAGGGGCTTATTTGCTTTGCAGATTGTACAGATAGTGAGGGAAAACTGCTCTGTGGATTGAGTCAGCACCCCTGTTAACACTACGCTTAGAGAAGGCATACGAGTGTGAAGGTCAGTAGCTTACGGAGTCTGTGCGAAGCTTTTATTTGCTCAGTCAAACGCTGTAAGATGTGCAAGGGAAAGGGGACAAGGTGCTTTTTGACCGTGTCAACTTTAAAGGAGTTGTGAGTGCATACAGCTGGGCGATGTAGCTTTTCAGTGTTGGAGTCTTTTTATCACTGATTGTAATCCAGTGCCTTCAGCAGTGCCAGGCTAATGAAGGGAGCCATGCCACTAATCAATCTGAACCAAACAACAACAGAAAGTGTTGTTGTTGTTGTAAAGAAAGGATTGAGGATATCAGCGGGTAACAGGATGGCTTTGCCTAGAGAATTAATACAAGGACGTCTAAGGAAGGCCAGAGTACAACATACTGTACAAATCAACCGGAGGATAAGAACTAGGACTTCAAACTGATTGTGTCACTGATGGAGGGGGAACAAAGTTGAAAACATCCATTCTGCAAATCTTCTATGTCAAATCAAGAATGGAAAAAATATGTAGTAGGCTTTAAAAATGGCATTTTTGAAAGTTTTAGTTCATGTGGTCATAACTTGCTTGACTTTGCTCAGACTGTTAAATCATTGGGTATTTTTATGAGTTGGGGTTATACTTCTGGGTTCGACCCTGTCATTTCATTTGAATACAACTTGGAGAGATAGAGTAACCTTGCACAGCAGCTGGATTCTCGCAATGCCACGAGATTACGCAAGAATCACGGGATCAAATGTCACACGTAAATCCATCTCGTCAGGCTCCAAGTAATGCCTTGGTGCCTGACAACGGACCAATCAGCGTCCTGTGAGGAGCTACTGCAGCTATGGACGTGGTTCAGGTGTGTAAGACCATAGCGTGAGACGACACAGAGAACTGGATAGTATTTTTTCATTCAAAGAAGAGCAAAGTACGGCACTGAACGTGTAAAGTATGGCAATGTTTTCGCTTTCTGTTAGTTTTGTTTTTGTTCATTTGATTGACAGATGGTTCATCCAATCAGTTTTTTGAAAGTGCCTTCTCTTTTCCAAACCATTTACAATGACTGCTTCTCAGATGATTTTGTGAAACCAACCACCTGACAGGGTCAGGTTAGAGATAGAGAGCACCACAGAGAAATATGTCTGTATCTGTTTTTGTGTCTCTTACCCTGGATCTCTCCTCTAGTTTGGTCATCATGACGATGATTGCACTCCTCTGCTCCCAGATCATCCTCCAGAATTCACCAAATGTCTCTGGCAGAGATCCTTGTGTAGCAATGTAGGCATTTTGCTTCCTGTAGCCATCGATGTAGTTGGCATTGATATAGTCACTTCCAGGGATACCTAAAAAGAGAACATTTAGATAGTGGGAGTTAGACTCAAAAAGCAACTCAATCTCAAATACAATGGTTAACTTTGTTGTGTAACACAATGCAGAAAAGACAATGAATGTCATAAAATAATGGCATTTGTTGCTTCCGAAGTTAGTCTAAGTCTTGATTTGCCCTTGAGTTATTTGAGGCAACGTCAGATTAAGGCTCAGATGACACCGCATGAGGCTATCCTCCGTGTTTCCTAAAATGAAGTCAGTTAAGCCAACGTCTTCTGTAAGTATTAAATCGAAAAAATAGCATAAAACAGCAACATTTGGATCTAGTGTATGAGGATTTGTATTTGCTATCAACAACACTTTTATATCCACAGCGTTTGTGTCCCTCTTCCATATCGGCAACTGACTTACAGATAAAGCTTGGTCTGTAAAAGTCTATCACCTCACACGGAGAAAAACAAACCAACAAAAAAACTAGCAAAACAATTTTCCCCCTCCTCACTCCTCCTTCCCTTTGCTTATATTAAATGAAAGGCACAGCAGCCTTTTCGAATCCAGGCGGAAGAGACAGAGCTGACAGCTAGTCAATGCTTCAGGACTGGCAGTTTAGGGGCTTCGTGCACACATGGTCGACCAAGATAAGTCTCATCTGCATGGACGCCACGTATCAGAGAATCCCCTCACTCCAACTGCTTCCCCTCCCCCCCGTCTCCCCCGAACTCCCTTTTACTCCCAGGTAACTTATTCAACAGAAAAAAGGGAAAGAAAACGGAATATGAACACATTCAAAGACCAACCCACGTTATTTTTTTTCAACTGTCCCCCGCCCTCTCTTTTGCTGTTGAAGTTGTCCTCACAGCCAGGCGGCTGTACATTTCCGTGATGGACAAGGGATAAATGCAATTAAGCCCAGTGCGTTTTCAAATTGAAAAGAAAAAGCAAAAAGAGACATTACTGTGGATTAATGAGAACGAGGCAAGTTGTTTAATGCACATTTGCAAATGGCTTTTGCTTTTGTGCTTTCTGTCACTCAGGATTTGTACAAATTCTACCATTTTCTCTGTCAATATGCTTATTGAGAAATAAACATTGCCACAGTGTTGTTCAGTACTCAGTACGCCTCATAGGAAAGCAAAGGAATCCCAAAGGCAATAGAGAAAGATTTTAGGGTAGAACATTGTAATGGTGATAACGATGAGGATTCTTAGTAGTAGTATATTCATGTTAAGACATTGCGCATTTGCTGCAGATGACTACTCACACTTTGTCAGATTACTACATTGTGTTATTATAGAACACATTTATGTAGTTGTCACATTAGATTTTGATTATGTTTTCTTAATAAATTACTTCTTTGTAGAATAACAGGCTTGTGACAGGTATAAATATAGATCAATAGAAAAAAGATTGAGCTCTTGCATAACTTTAATATTCCAAAAAGGACTTAGCATTGATGGAATTTGGAGAAAACATGGAATTTGCAAGGATCATGCTAACAAAAACGGATACATACTAATTGAAATAAGAAACTGTACAATCTTGGCAAATGAGGAGTAGACAAAGTTTTAGGGATTAACTTTAGAAAGCAGTTTAATCCGTCTAAGCGCTTGTTTTGTATGGTCACGCAACTTGGCAAAGGTCAAAAGTAGAGCAAATTCAGCGATGTCACGACAATTAAAGTCCACAAATGTACTCAAGCATCAGAGCGCCTGTATCCCAAAGATTCTGCTGATCCATCCCCACATCAATAAATTCTGAAAGTAGCTGTCTTCAAATTCTGATGTCAAATCCCAAATCCCCTTTTATTCAAAGAACTCAATCAAAGTAAACAATGGACGCATCGCTTGCCAAAAGGCTTTAAGCTTCAGAAGGAAAAGAGGAAGTCCCTCATGTCCCCCTGGCTAAGAACTACTCACTTGCTACAGCACAAAGGCTCCAATATGGTTGTGCAGATGTGTTTAAACGTCTGGCTAATGGAGTTCCATCAACGCTCAAGCTGTGTGTTGTTTCCGAGAGACTGCAAAAAGGGCTCTTTGAGTCTTTATCTATCTGTTTTTGTCACAATAGCTATTTACTTCTTTGTTTATTTTCCTTCGGCCTCCATGGGAGCAGCTCAATGTAAACGGTTAATTAATAGCTGTGTGTGTATGTGCAATTGTGTTTAAGCCAATAAACTGGTGAAGGAGCCAGCACTTAACTAGCCATCTCAAAATGGCCTTTCATTCTAGAAGTTGTACTGTGCAGTGCAACACTTCTTTAATGTGCCAAAGACTTACTGGACTGGTTCAAGTCAGATTTGTAGTGGGCTCAAGTGAACTTGTGCAACCACATCTTGAGTGAGTCCTGTCCGTATAATGTTACTAGCGATGCCTTGTTGATTGTGTCACTCTGGTCAATGTAATCTTAGCATTATATCTTTATCTTGTGCGTTGCAGAGAGTTTTGACAGTTTCAACCAGATAGCAAATTGGCAAACACATATTCATTAGGGGTGTAAATCACTAGTTTCATCAAAAAACAATATTACATCGATTCTCTGCACAATGATAAGATATTTGCTGATATCACAAGTCTGCCATGAAACGATTATGATTTTGATTCAGGTGCCTGCGATCGATATGACACAATAGCTTATGTCCATTTAACACAATCAGTTATATTTATATCAACTCACAAAAAGTTACTGAAATATGGTTTGACAATTTTATTACTGGGCTCTTCCAGATATTTAAATGAAAAGCAATCTCTTGTTTATTATTGTTGTTCAAGGTCTGGTTGTTGGTCGATGCTGGTGAGCAACTTGTTAATCAAATGAGAATAGCTGGTCCACCTTAACAGCTCATCTTAAGTGAGCCTGAGCTGAAGTTGTTGCTAACTCAGGGGCTAACCCCCTTCACTTTAACCAGCAAGTAGCATGCAAGACACAGGAACTCTGCTTACTAACCCCGCTGGAAATAGTGAAACAGAAGTGCCATGGGAATTTCAAAATAAAGGTGCTTCTTAAAGATGATAAAGTGTATCAATGTTTTCACTTTGCATCGATGATATTGGATCATTTATCATTCAATCGATATAAGATAAGATCAGATATTCCTTTATTAGTCCCACAGTGAGGAAATTTGCAATTTGATATAATGATCCGAATCGATGGATTATTACATCCCTAATATTTGTGTTTGAAGAAACACATAGGCGTACCCACAAACAATTAATGAAATGTGTATTGTAAATTAGTATGTGCTACATTGTCTTATTGTCTTCCAGTGCAAGAAACATGCCATGGATTCATACCAAATGTAAGCGCGAGGCATTATAAAAGAATCACCTGACACAAAGTCAGAGAAATAGATGCTGGTAAAATTTGCATCTCTCACTATGTGATTATTCAATCTGACTTGAATGCTTGCCTCAGCATTTTAAGTGAAAATTGCCATTTTCTAAAGCTTTCTTTGCAGGCACCTGAGGCATGAAAAGAAATAAGTAGTCTGACGTGCGTGTGTGGGAAAATAATTTAAAAAATACAGTGTGTTTGCTCCTGAGGTCTCAGAGATACAATTGTACTGGTTGTCTGTAGAATCGATACTGCAGTTGGGAGAGAAGATGTTGGTGGGCGGCATACCGTCTATAGCAGAGAGCAAGACTCTGGAGTGGTCGTAGGCAATCACGTTGGCATATCTGTTCTTTGGTTTGTTGACCTCCAGGTTAGAGTGCTCCCATGTGAATTGTTGACCAGGGTCGATGGACTGTGAAGTAGAAGAACATTTGTCATTACAATGCAATACCATATATATATATACAATATGTAATATGAACATTTTACAATATTTAATTGCTGAGAGTGAATTCAACTCTATGGAAATTGCGAGGGGGTGAGGTGTTTGTGTGAGATCAATATCAGAAAGCTTACTGAAAGATGCCTTCCACCACAGAGCAAATTACATGAAACTTAAGGGCATAATTAGCCTTGAATGTCTAGATAGATAGATAGATGGATGAATGTATATACAGTACTTTATTGATCCAAAACTGAGAAATGATTTTGTTACAGCAGCAGGCTGGAATATCCAGGAATTGCACAACAGTAAATACTCATTAAATATATAAACATATCAAAAGTAGAAGAGATATTTCTCCAAGGCTATGAGGAAGGCAGTTTATAAAAGTGAACGCTTTGATGATTTCAATCGTGTGTCTCTGATGTGTCCTTTTTGTCCTCCAGTCTATTTTTGCTTGTCTCTACACTGATGACATAGTTGGCTGAAAATATTCTTTTTCTTGTTAATGTCATACATAACATTTTTAGTGCCAATGCGTGCGAAACAGTGTTGCAGAAAGGCTGTAAAATATTGATAAAATATTGCTTCTTCGGCATGGAAGAGATTGTCTTGTATGAATACTGTTGCCACTCAAGGTCAAATAATGTTTTAGACTGGCCATTTTAAGCTTACTGTTTCTACCAAGTGAAGAGGACTAACACACATTACATTTCCAAGAGAAAACAATTTACATGAACACGCAAACATCCCTAGCTTTGTCTGTCAAAAACATGCTGCTCTCAGACAACATGCCGTATCTTTGCTGCAGTACATCATGAAATAGCTGTCCAGAAATAGCTTTGCATTGATGCAATCATGTGATTTGTCATTCACATTACAAATCAAGACATTACTGTATTTAAGGATACATGATGGCTTATAATAACAACCAGTGGGTGTCCTCTTTCGACACACAAAACATGGATGCTCATAAATGAAGTTGTGACCATGATATAAAAGTACTTGAGGTTATTGAGTCCAAAGGAAATGATTGTTCTCTGACTGAAAGCTGATTTAGTTGATGAATAGACTAACCCAGGCTTTTATTCTCCTCAGGTAATTTAAGCAGAATCTATTCTGCCCTCTCAGTATCTGGTAGAAAATGGGGTGTCAACAAACCCAGGAATCTAACTTGTCACTTTTGGTCTGCAAAGCTTAAATTAAAAGAGAGCACTTTGTAGATGGAAATTCGACTTAAAAAGTAGATCACTTTTAAGAACTATGTGAACAATGTGTTGTCATCGGCGTGAAATAACTGCTTCACATAAATGATTAGATTTACAAAAAGACACATTGTGAATTGGTCACAAAGGAAAAGCTTGTGTTCCATCGGCATTCCTCATTTGAGTCGTAGGACTTTATGGCACATACTAGAATACCACACTTGAGACTAGTTCAGCAGAATTTTGCTATCCAAGCCCTCTTTCAGCTTTGTAAAGCAGAGATTGATAATGCTCCCTCATCACCGATAAATGAGCTATAAAATATAATATCACAAAGGGAAAATACAAAGACATGAAAGACGGCAATACATTTCACATTACAGGGAAAATATTGTGCTTGTGTTTTTAATGACTACAGACTGCTTTTATGAGTTAATCTCCACTGAAAGTAGAAACCCAAGTGTAATAGGACACGCTGCAACAAGATGCCACATTAGTACTCTGACCTTGTGTATAATCTAGACAGATCTGAATATGATCATACTTTTATAACTTCTTTAGGGTAATTTATGAGAGCAATAAATCCATGAAGCTTAATTATTCATTTTTAATGATGGCAAACTTTATAATACTACTATGACCATGGAAGCAAATACAGTAAGAGGTATTTAAGAGCATATGAGCTGAATATGAATACAATAATACATTTCAGCACCGAGTCCTTTATCTGCAGAAATCACTTAAAGCAGCAATATGCGGAGGACAAACCACTGGCTAAGCCTGATATTTTATCAAAATATGTTGAAACAGTGGGCTGCAACATTGCTCATAATAAAAATCTTTATTTCATTGTGCTCGCAAAATTGCTTTCCACCGCTCTCGAATAAGCACTCTGAAATTGGAATTCAATGTACTTAAGCTGCAGTAATGATTGGGCAGCTTGGCAGCCACCCATATGGTGACCTCATAGATTTTGGAGCCGTTGCAGGACCCGCTGAGAGAAATGGGCAGAGAAAGAGTGACCATTCCTATCTCACAGAAATGCCCCTGAAAGGACCTCTTGCTCGCATAATTTTTCTGGCTCTGTGAGTTCATCTACAATGCAAAGCCAATATGAAGGAAACACTTACATTGTCTGACTACAGCCCACAGGGTTTTGAGGACACTTACATTTTAAGGACTTTTACATTTGAAGGTCTAATCACACGATAGTTATATTTATGTATCACCTTTGTTCCATGACGCATTGTGGTCATACATTCCAGAGTGAGACTTCAGCTACAGTGTAGTGTAGATATGATTAACTGGCTGGACAAGTGTCAGTAGACTGTAGCCTGCAAAATCTCAAGTCTAATAGTGCATTATCACTCCCTTCAGCATAGCAGTAAAGCATTAGGTTTCTCAAGGATAAACAATACTGAATATCCTTCCATATATATAGAATACTGTATGTACAATATGTTGTTTGCTCCATCCAACACATTCATATTGCAAGTTGTAGTGCTGCCTCTTACTTTTAATCCTATTATTTTAATTTGTTGCTAACATTATTGCACACGGTAAAAAAATAGGAAATTGGACAGTACTGGGATTGTTAACCAGGTTTGGGTGCAACTTGATTTATGTGTGTTTTTAGTGTTTTACCATTCCTTACCATGTGGATATCCAACACAGTCACAGTATATTAACTGAGAAACAAGGATTTTGTCTTTGAATAGTAAAAAAAAAAAAAGTAAGAATGATTAAAATGCTTTGTCTGTGCATATTTTTGTTGGTATGTTGTGGCTGTCACACTGCCATTTTTACTCTGTTTAGTCATATGGATCTTCATTTTTGACTTGTCATATGAGGAAGAGCCCAGGTGCTACTAATAACATTAATGATGGCCTCTTTTCCATTCACATGTCTCAGTAAGTCATCAATCATTAAGCCAGCAGGCACAATAGCAGGATCCTGGAACTGGAAATGGAGTACAGCCATTATTAATGTTATTAATTACACCTTTATGTTTCCTGCTATGACATGTCAAATCCCCTGTTGTGAAAAAAAGACAGACTACTGACTGATTTTAGATCTCTGGTGAAGATATTTCTCATAAAAGTAGTTCCTAACTCCTCTATTGGAGCTGTCATCCACCATTTGTTGACATGGTTGGACTGGTGTGTGGTGGAATAGGTATGCAATGAAAGTATTACTGAATGTGAGGGTGTTGACTGAAATGACTTTGGGTTTTTGTCGACCGCACTTATAGTGTCAATAATTTGAAATTTATGTCAGCACCTTGTGCATGCACCTATATGATACTAAACATTATGTTGTATTGTTGTCTTTATGCCGCAACACTCTTGTTACAGCATTTATCACAATTGCTGAATCCAAATATGAACTTCGCTGACTCTTACCTCATATTCCTGTGAAAACTTGAGGTTGTCGTTGGCTTTCAGGCGCTCCAGATGATCTGCCAGGTCCATAATTGGGATTGGAGGGTGGTTAGCCATACCTGTCAATCAGACGGACTGAAGGTCAGTCACCAGTCTTGTATAGAGGGCATCACCCAAGCACAAGCTAACAGTGAATCATTAGATAAGCAGCATGTGTGTTTAACAGGGGGAATGGAAGAGTGGTTCTTGTTAGGCTAGTTTGTTCACTCAAAGCAGTGGCCATGCTCATAAAGAGAATATGGACACAGAAGCCAATGAGAAGTCACCGAGCACACTTGCCCCACTGGGACTCTCCCTATTGAGAGAGAAAACCGTTATTCACACAGAAAGCTGCGGTGGATAGTTAGCATGACAGTAAGACACAGACACAAACAAACATCCCAAACAAAACAAACAAAAAAACATTCAAAATGTTAGGCCAGATGTTGATGTCTGCTTTGAGTGATGACATGTCATTTCAAACTCCGCCTCCTGTGATGACATAGCATTAACACCAGATGGATTAGATGGGGATGGGAATACAAGACTAGGCAGAAAAAAAGGAAAAGAAGGGAGTTAAAGCTAAAAAAAAAAATGAAAACAAATCATGTCAAATGCATAATCGAGACCAACTAACTTGACAAATGGAGGTTACTGGGGTGACTGGACGCACCTGAACCTGTGGAGGAAACGGCGGTGTAATTAAATACATTGCAGATGTCATTAGCAATGTGATGACTATTTTCTTCACAAACAGAAGGTAGAAATTGAAATGTGACAAGTAGTTGAATGAGTATGTGTATTCTAAATGGGACATTCATTAGTAACATACAAATCATCATGCTAGAAGCTTGGTTATGCCACCATGCGTATTTCGTGGAAATAAGGAAGCGTACAGGGAATAAAAACCCTAGCAGTGCAAATCAAAGTTGAGCCACCATAGGATGTTATGACATTCATTTTAACCTGAGGATGCTGACATGGTGATATGCTCCTTGCATAGTCTGCAGTTAAGTTCACTTGACTTTGACAATATAGAATTGTCATTGACAGTGTCATCAGCATATATAAGAGCTTAGATGTAGGGATACAATCAAAGTAGGGATGCACCTGTACTGCATTGGATATCGGGCCAATACTGATTCAAATAGCTGGATCAGATATCGGTGACAATGGGGCCAATCTATTCAATTGAATTTTATGGTTATATAGTATATACATTATCTACTGTAGCTTTAATTCATTTTTACGTTTTGACCAATTTTTTTACACTTGAATTGTAATACCTAATAATTTTGAAGATTTCTTACCAAGTTGCTGGTGTACGTTTTATTATTTTAATGATAAAGAACAATTAAATACATTTATATCTATGTATTTATTGGTCACATTTTGCGTTACAAAGTAAGAAAGCAATGTTTAAGTGAAGCCCAATGTTGGCTTTGCACATACATGAATGATCTCAGTCACTTCCACACAGTGAGGCATACAGCCTATTAATTAAACACTGGCATCGGATCGTTACTCTGTATCGGTTGATAGCCAAAGCCCATGTATCGCTATTGGTATCGGGCATGAAAAAGTCGGATCAGTGCGTCCCTAATTAAAAGTGTAGGGTTTGAACAATACTGATGTTCACCAAGACACCTTTTTGTGAATGCGGTTGCAATCCAGCCTATGGCCAAAGATCTGCAACTTGAGAATTGTCGTTTTGACAGACCAGTTGCATGACAGTCTCTCTCTCTCTCCATTGCGGTGATGTTTCATTTTGGTTGCTGGCACAAGTGGGCATTAGCTAATGGAAGCTGTGCCTCATTTTTCCCACCCACTCTCACGTCTCTCTGAAAGATGGCAAGGGGGTTTCTATTGCAGCCCGCTACTCAAAATCCATTTCCACCACTGGGGGACAATGAAAGTACCATTTCCAACACTCCGTCGCTCAAACATCAAGCATCCTTAAGATGAAAATGTCCATTGAGGGGTAAAGAGGTGGAAGAAAGGGTAGCGAGAGTAGGGTAGAGAGGTGGTCTAATGTAGAAGTGCTTCAGGACTTGAGAGAAAGTGGTCACGTGGTAGGAAAAAAAAAACGTTTGGTCCTTTTTTTTTGAGCAACGAGAGAGCCAAGATACCAGCTCTCAGAAAGGCTGTTGGGGGGGAAAAAATCATGGCTTGAGAGGTGAGTGAAATAGTGGGAGGATGGTTGAGATCACTCTGAGCCAAAAGGAAAAATACCCCTCTGCCAGGATGAAACAGCCAGTAATGGTCCTAACATCATTGAAGAGCTTTCATAAATATGCAAAATCTTTTTTCAAAAATGAGCCTGCAGGGATAATTCATCCTTCTTTCATACTAGCTGACCTGAAAAATATGGCTTTGATAATACAACATTATTGGCAGTCTCTGAACACCTGTCCCCAAAGCAGTTGGTGCCAGAGGAACTCAAACGGCAGTTAAGTGTGTCTCTCTCGGTCAGGGCAGGCGGGGCAAAGATGCATACCTCCTTTCTAGGTGATAAATGGACTGTGACTCCCAACGTTTCCCCGGGCGAGAAAACGGCCACATGACTGAGCCATGACACGACCACGGACCACCACTCACCTCAGCTCTAAAGGTCAGAGCGAGTAAACATTGTTTACAGCTTGCCACCACTTTTGCGTCGCTATCCATTGGCTCGCATACAAAATGGAAGACATTTTGTATTTCCCTCACCTTCCACAAGGCTGCGTCCTGTCTCCTAGCAGCAGGGTACCATCCAAGCAGGACTGCGCTTTTCTGACTAAGCATGACAAGTCTTGATGACCTGGATAACCCAGGTGCACAGGAAGACGACAGCTGCCATGAAACTGTCAAGCTTGCATTTCTGCCTCTTCATTTTCCACTGAGAAGTGTCTCCGGGGAGGAAAGTGTCAGTTTTGACCCTCCGTACCTTTTCTAAGCACCTGTCCACTGTCTACCTGCAAATTGCTCACTTGTGTAGTGCCAATCTCGCTGCAAAGATGATGGGTACTTTTTAGGACGTTGCGGTATTAGGCTTCAATGTCAGCAGTGGCTGAAAATTGAGAAACTAGACTTGACATTGCTAATTGTGAATATTACGAGCAATCAGTAGTAGTAGTGGCATCCCTCTTCACAATGCACATTCAGTTGTAAATTCACAGAGAATGAGACGGACGTCATTGGCGTCACTCGGAATACGTACCAGGCGTTTGGAAGTTGAGGCGTCGAAGCTCGACAGGGTCAGTGGGGTGATGCAGAGGCATTTCCTTGCTGTTTGGGAGACTGCCTTTCCTAGCTTCAGATTCTGCTCTTTTTCTGCAGAACAAACAGCAAATTGTATTTTTTTTTTTTTTGGTGCTCAAAACTCTCACTGTATCCAATAAATACTGCAGGCGAATATGTAATTAAGGAGGTGACAGGACTGCATTCTTACAGTACATAAGGCTACAGGGGGTGGACTAAATAACATCATCACTTCACAGTATAATGCAACCCAGTACAATAGCCTTTAACCAGTAAATGCTACCTTTAGTGAAGCCTAATGTTCACTTTTCAATGCTAGTGTCAGATAGGGTGTCAATTCAACTCTTTAGTAATTTTGAAGCCGTAGTTGGGGGCGGTATTTAGATGGCATTATATTGTAACCTTGTCCTGTTACTGTATTTTAACGCTTCACAAAGGTATCATTTACTACAGGGCTATTGTACTGGATTGTATTATGTTGTACAGCATTCATGTTTGTTTATTTTTTAGTATTTTGACTGCAAGATTCATATTTTTAGAGATATTTTTAGTGCACAACATTGTCACCTCTGACATAGGATGCCGTATGTCAGTTTCATAGAAAGCAATGTTCATTCATAGGAATCAACACAAAATTGGTCACTGACATGGATAACATTTTGTAGGAGGTCACTAGTAATTGCAACATATATACAATGGAAATGTAATATGGTGGATATTTTTGACATTAAACATTTAAAGTTTATTAGTAGTAGCTTGTGTTTCCCAATAATTGCCTGCTGACAGCTGTCATATAAATAATGTCTCATTGCTAACAGTCCATAACATGTGTTTAACATATGTTGATTAAGCACATAGCATGATTTCAGGAATGACATCAACTCCAGTTGGCGACCAATTTCTATGTGTTTATATATAGTATGTACATTCGAGGGAGAAAGGGGGGTTTAAAGGGAGTTAGTTTATCTTTACTTCTCTCTCACTCTTACCTGTCTGGTTTGCTGCTCCATTGGTCAGCAAGGAAAGAAATATCGACACAACATTAGGCGGCAAGACCTTTGGCTTTATATAATGGAGAATTCCAGAAAAGTTTCTTTAGAATGAGTGAATGACTGCCTTTATGAGAGACAAACGATACCAATCATATCCCGATTTCTCCTTTGCGTGCGAGATTAGCGACGCTTCACTTGAGAATTTCTGCTCAATTATGCAGCCTTGGGGCCTCTTTGTTTCAAATACTACAGTTTCCCAGGTGCATCCAAGATTCGAACATTGTATCTCTGCTATTTCAAGCAGTTTCAGCTGATTGCTTCTTGTTCAAGCATAAAAGTCATCTCTTGACTCCTAATTGCCGTGTCTGTCTTTCCCTGTACTGTTACATTTATTGAAATTAAGAATTATGCATATTCAAGATTGATGCATGTGGTATTATAAATGTGAACATGTGAGATCATAATTTTGAACGCATATGCATACATTAAGCATATACCACATTAAAATGCGTATTTTAAATCATTTTATTTAAAAAAAATAATCTTTTGGTTTGGTAGCTTGACTTAAATTATTCCATGTGTAGGTGCACAGATGACTCTGATTTATGTGTCTCTCTGATGAAGCCGCACATTGTTATTCCCATGTCCTTTCCCAGAGCTCGACATAACATGGTAGTTGCCCTTTGTTTTGCACAAGAGGAGCATTCTGTCACGTAAAAATTGATCTTGACAAGAGAAACATCTCCTGGTTATGCACTGAATGTTCTTTAACGTGGCGGTGACACCGGCTTGGTAATCGATGTGTAAATCTGCCTGCCACAAATGGAAACACCCCATGAAGCCCCCCCCCCGCACACACTGTCTTTGTTCACTTTCAATTCACCTTTTGTATTATCCAAACCAAAACTTGATATAAATGGAATCCAAGGACAATAAGGTGTAAGAGAATAAAGCTGTACATTACACTATTGATGTATTTTTTTTGTCTTCAGTATTGGTGCTGATTATATTGTGCTGACTCTTCACTGACTAATCTCACCTGCACAAAATTACTTCTTGAGGACTACTGTGAAATTCTGCTTGGGACTGGACATTTGATTGAATGAACACTGCAGCAAATTTGCCTTATGTAAAAGGTGAAAAGATGACGGATGAGTGAAGGATGGAAAAGAATCTGTGCGAATGCGTGTAAGATCTGTGCATGTGTGTATCCTGGCGAAGCAGGAGGGCACCATAAGGTCAGAGTCGGGATCTAGAGCTAGTCTCCCTCGTGGAATGGGTAGTAGTAAAAGGGGGGGAGGGGTGGTG
>CAKAKQ010013494.1:0-21488 GCA_916700675.1 Helicolenus avius | reverse complement strand
TGCGGGGGTGAGACGCCAGTGAGGAGCTCCTGGCTAGAAACACTAATTATCATGGCTGCCTTGCATTTAGTAGTACTGTGTTCAGCACTAGGTAGCGTGCACCTCCTGGTCACGCTGTCAGATACCTCACAGGACTGGCTCTAATTGTGGAGATTGTAAAGTTATGGGTGTTTAGGTTCAGGCTGCCAAAGGCAACTCTCTCTGCATCACTGACTTATGTAAATAAATGAGTAAACAAACAAGTGTTTAATGCCCCTCCCCCAATTTACCACCGCTGTTGATATTGTTTGTACGGGTTGTCATGCTCCCCTTTTTAATTTGTGTAGAATTTTTTTTGGATTGGTGAATCAGCGAGCGGTCTTGTCACAGATCGCGCACACACTAACACAGCGTTGTAGCACTCTCAGTAACACACACAGTAATGCCTCTGCCCAAACTCATGATAATTTAATAAATGCCTGAAGGCAGAGTTTGAGGCAGTGGACAAATATAAATATTAATTAACACACTAGGGACCCAAGTAGTGTGTGAAAACTTCTCTGCCTATTGGCTGCTGCTGTATTAAAAGGAAACTCTGGTCAGATTTTTAATGTGGTTTAGAATATGCATTAGAACTTCAAACATTCACTTCTAAAGTTAACATCTCACTGATATTGAGGGTTTAAGTTGGAAATTAATGGAACTTGCTGCGAGTGCACCAAACTAAAAATCAAATGGTTCCCTTTGAGAAAGCAATAGGTTTTTTGACATACCATACGGTACGAGTCATTGGCAACTTCATAAAAAAAAAGTACTTACCAGACTAATTTAATTTTATTAGAGCAGAATAAGGTTACTTGTCAAAGTCGCGGATCTCTAATTAAAGCATTTGATCAATGCAAACGGAATCATGCGGTCATTCGGAGAGTATCAATTGAAATGTGAAGGACATTATGTTAACTAATCACCAGATCTACCATTCTTTTCCTCAGCCAGTACTTCTTAGTAAAGACTCTCAGTGATGGGATACTGGGCATCAATATGTGACAGGTTTGAGGACCCTTTGGAGCTCTGCACTCCCACACCGTCTGACTTCATAGTGAAACTGAGAGAGTGGGCAGTGTGTGTGACAGAGGTGGGCTGAGTCTTGACATTGCCCATTTCCTTCTACCTCAACAACAGCCTGTACTAGCCAACTAAACAACTGTCAATCGCTCAGTGTTATTGCTTACAGAGGTATCAGAGTTAGTATCACAGCATGCTGCTTGGTATATTACATTTCTGTGAATACTGAAACAGGCATTTAGTGATGTGTAGATTAAGACAGAAAAAAATGGGATTTTCACTATAGACTGTATAAAATATGGACGTAGCCTCCATGATGTCACCTATAGGTTTCTGAAGAGCCGTTTTGAAGCTTAGGGATGCACCGATCCAGATTTTTCAGTGTCGATACCAACAGCAATACCTGGGCTATCGTATATCAACAATACCGATCTGACACCAGTGTTTAATAAATAAGCTGTATGCCTCACTGTGTGGAAGAAACTGGGATCATTCTTTTATGTGTAAGGCAACACCAGGCTTGGCTTAAATATTGCTTTCCTAACAAATAAATACAAAGATATACATTTAACAAATTGTTATTTATTATTAAGATATTAAATCATACATCAGCAACTTGGTAAAACAAATCTTCAAAATTAATAGGAATTACTATTCAATATGTAAACCTTTTTAATGCAGCGAAAAAATTGGTCAAATCTTAGACAGGAATTAAAATACCAGTATATAATGTATATAAACATATAATTGAATTGAATAGATCGGCTCCATTGTCACAGATATCAGATCCGGCTATTTGAGTTAATATCGGCCCGATCCGGTACTGGTATCGGTGCATCCCTAGTGAAGCTCTAAATGGGTGGATCTGGCCGTCCTTAACTTTGCAGTGAAAACAAAGCCCAACTCCTGGCTAATCTAAAAAACGGCTGAGTTGTATAAAAAGACCAAAACCTTTTTTTGTACCAAGGCTGCAAACATGTTTATTTCTGGTGTAAAGTTGGGCAATTTAACATGGGGGTCTATGGGGATTGACTCCCTTTTGGAGCCAGCCTCGAGTGACCATTCGAAGAACTGCATTTTTTTTGGCACTTCCACATTTGCTTCATTTCTCAGCACCAAAGGTTGTCGTTTGAATTGCGCATAACTGGACACAGTTTGGTTGACATGGCACAGTAATTATCAACTTTATATTTCAAACTTGAAAGCCTTGCTGGCTCCATCTCTTCCTCACACACATACACACACACTTTGTATGCAGCAACAACATACTGTAAGCCCCAACTTAACTACTCAGGGGGATCAAAGTTTCGATCCCATATTACAACACGATACAGTGTTGTCAGTGGAGAGGCTTAGACATACATTACATTACATTCCTGCAGTGATTGAGCCAGCACTGAACAGGTGCACCAGCGTACATGTTCAGCTTAGCTCTTCCACGTGAGAATTAGAACGTCAGACAAGTAGCTCTGATCTCTGGTAAGGAGAGGGCTGAAGTGCCAGGTAGAGGAAAGACAGATGGGTGAGTTTTCCTGCCAGCTGTCTATACTGACTTGCTCCGTACCATCACAGTTTGGCACAGAGGGAGAAGAAGGTTCATGTTTTTTAAGGAATGTCTCATACAATGAAAGTTATGGCTACAGGTTGGCACAGAGCGCTCGCGGTATAAATCGTCCGGTCAGCACCTCGACCCTGGAGAATGACTGATGGGGCTATGATTACAAATTGTTTTCATCATAGTCAAAATATTATTGAGGGGGATAAATTTTAGGGAGGCCACAGTTGTATGAGCAAATAGTCATTGAGAGTAAAGGACAAAATGGTTTTAAATCAGACAAAATTGTGATTGATTCATAATTGCGCCACTCTCATTTATGAGTTTGACCTGCACACAACAGTAAAGTCTGCAATATAATCTTTTAATCTACCTTTATCATAAAATTAAATATTAGCGATGTATTACCAAATAAATAAACAATATAAAGAAAGAGAGAAGAGACGTGGTGAATGTCCATTATCCAGCCATGATAAAGATACATACTACACACAAAAAATGATTTCAATACAATTTCAAATTAGCTTTATTAGTTAGCTAAACACCATATTACTGCACTGATTCTCCCTTTGTAAAATATTTATCTGTGTTGCGTCTGTTGAATAAAGTAATACAAAAACAGATAAATGTTTTCTTTCTGCCCTTTTTGTTCAAGCTCACATCATTTATTAGTGACTTATTAGTTTCTATTGTTTGAAAGTAAACAGAAAATGTCCATTATTGAGTTTTTCATTTCATACTCCATGGATAATGGACAAGGAATTATGTTAGATTATAATTTATAATTGAGCAGTCCATACTTTATTATGTTGTTTATGTTATAGTAGCCAGAAAAAAGTTGATTCACAGAACCATCTGATAAGCCATCATTGGAAACTGTTTGGAAAAGGGCAGGCGCTTTAAAAAATGACTTGGCAGGTGATTGGCATTGGCAAGAGTTTGATTGACAGATGGTTCATCCAGTCGGGAGGAGAGCGAAACATCTCCTTGAGTGCCGTTCTTTGCTCTTCTTTCTCTACATTTCTGATATAACAGATGCTATTGCAGAATCTACGCTAACCTCTTCAGGAGCCGTCAGTGTTGTTTTGAACCAACAGTCGCTCCGTGTGGCGTCTCACACACCTAAGCCACGCCCATATGTGCCAGCAGTTCCTCTCAGGACACTGATTGGTCTGTGATCTGGCTTGCCAGACACAAAGGCATTACTTGAAGACTGACAAGATGGATTTTCGTGTAATATATGATCCCGTGATTTTCACGTGACCCAGCTGCCATGCAAGGTAAAGAAATGGTGACTACAAAATACAAATTGTTTCAAAAACAAATTTGACTCCCTTCTTGTCCTTAAGATGTATTACAAAACCCAATGGTGCTTAGAGATGACATGTAAACACTGTGCAATATTTCTACCACTGTTTTTTAGCATTTCCCAGTGAAATGCTGACTTTTTCTTAAGTAAAAAGTTTGAGTTCAGCCCCTTAAGGATTGCCCTCTGTAAATCATAGTGTAACTCTATTAAACACTTTATCTGGGTAATACTGTCTACCATGCAAAATTGCAGCTTGTAATGGGGGACAGATTAAATGGAATCACTCTCACCTAGTGGCAAATTCCACACCAGTAAGCAACAAATGGCTTGCCAAGCTCTGGGTGACATTTCTAGGGATTAGCTCATGATGTCGGGGTTGTGGCAGGGCCCAGTGGGAGGGACAGTTGCTGAGCATCATAACACTCTCCACCCTCCCAGACGCACGCACATAATATATTTTATTTATATATATATATAGTGGCCATATACTACCTGCTTTGCACTGAGCAGACTAAACAGAGAATACAAATTCAGAAAAAACATACATTTAATCAATTAATCCAATAAGCTAAACAGAAAAGCACTGCACTTTTGTAAAGAGCTGTTTTTTAAGAGAGAGAAACCTCTTACCACACGCACTCATATCTATTGAACCTGGTATACAATCAGCTCGGCTGTAAAGCCTCCGCCAGATGCAAAAGTGAACAGATGGAAATGTCAAAACCTTGCTTTTACAGATGAGCATGCGACCTAAAATTACTTGGAGAGGTTGTCTGTATGCTGACTTTATTTTGAGTCAGTAACTCATTGCCTTTTTGTGAGTATGTGTGAGTGTGCACACTGTATATATCATCTGCCTCTTTTTCTGCTCGGTTTTGTGAGGACAGTAAATGCAGATATGACTTGCATTTCTTTATTTTAGCTTTCTATTTTCATCTCTTCCTCCTTCAGTCGAGATCCGACTCGCACTTGATTGGAATCTAACTCATCGTCTTTCTGATTTCGATATCTCGCC
Organism: Helicolenus avius; assembly: GCA_916700675.1. Lineage (NCBI taxonomy): Eukaryota > Metazoa > Chordata > Actinopteri > Perciformes > Sebastidae > Helicolenus > Helicolenus avius. The sequence continues at coordinate 16,565 of CAKAKQ010013494.1, read as the reverse complement.
TCAAGTTCAGCAGAGTGAAGTGAGAGAGGAAGAAAAATGAAAATGATGCAAAGCCACAAGTTCAGATACGGCATGAAATCTAGTGGGAAAAAAAAAAAAAAAGCCAACAGCTGCTGATGGAGATGTGGTCTGAAGGGCGATGCATGGAGAGCACTGGGAAGTTAGAGGAGGGCAGGTAAGTGAGAAAGAGCGGAGAGAGGTGGCAGGAGAAAATGAAAGGAAGCAGCGGATGTGTGGATGGAACAGAGAAGAAGACCCTATAGGGAGAACGCTGCAGCTCATCTACAGAACGCTTCAGCTCGGAGCGTTGGCGTAACGGCCGTGACACCGGCTGAGTCAGAATACTGTCAATCAACTTCCATTGCGCTGGAACTGACTGACGAGGGATGACATTTAAATGTTCAGCTTGTGAACCGCAAATTCCTTTTCTACACCTCTAATGTGCAAGAGCTCCACTTATCTGTCTGTGTTTGGATCTATGACAAGAAAACCTTGATCCACACGGATATTTAGCTCTGTGACGTTTGTAACCAAAGTGCTATTATTCTCCTTCATTCAAGTTAACACCCCGAGAGTATTTGCATTATCTGTGTGTGTACACCTTCGTCCAGTCGCAAAACATGATTTTAAAATGCTCCAAGTGCAATGCATTTAAAGTGTTGTATAAACATCAATAAAGTGACTTGAGTTGAGCTTTCTTTTAAAGGTTTCATTAAATGAAAAATGCCTTTCTGTGTTGTTACCTTGAGTGTATTGTACCTGTGTGTCGAAATGATGCATTGTTGCATTTTTTAATAACAAAACTCTGTCCTTTCCTTTTTCATTGAAATGTCATTTTTTATGATAAACCCTGCAGTCAAGTGCATAGATAGAAATTCCACACAATAAAATGTGATGGTACTTTGGTGCAGTGAAGCCAACCACATCATCATAGAAAATCTGAAGGTTTGCCTTTCACCTTACTGTATGTCAAAGCTCTTGTCTTCAGTCTTCAGTGTAGGCAAAGACAAATTAATCCATAATCCTCAACAGGCCATAATATATTGAGATCGCCGGACCTTCTCTCACGCCACCAACAACCACCGTCAAACTGTCAGCCTGTGGGAATCTCTGTCCTTCTAATGTCACTGTACTACTGTCCTCGCAGAGGAGCTATGAGAGTGTTTGCCACCCTTTCTCTTCTCAAACTTGCTTTATTTTGTCTATGACCTTTTTCCCTTCTATCACTTGCGGGATCAGTTTGCATTCTGCTCTCGGAGTGATTACTTCTCACCCTGCCAGCTCACCTTGACTTCACCTGTCATCCCTCCATCTATTTTCAATGTGATATTTTCTTTCTCACCTCTTATTAGTTGTCCCCATCTGAAGTCTCTGTTGGGTACCCATCTTTCTGCCTCCCTCTCTGTCACAAACACACACACACACAAGCACGCGCTCACACACACATTCACACTGTGGAGGATCATGCATCCGTATTATTACTTTAATGTTATAATCCTAATTTTTGCGTTAAGTAATTATGTGTCTATAGTATTTTTTATTGGTAGTTGCAGAGTCCGCCATTCCCGTGCTGATTTCAGATTTCCTACCTGAGCATGAGAGATTCACAGGGAAAGAATGCATTCATGTAATGTAGCCTCACTGTTAAGGCCTTTGCACGTCCGATTAATTTGCAAATCAATATATTTTCTCAAACTGTTGTTTTTGTCATGAGTACTTTCACAAAGATACTATGCATCAAAAAAGCGACGTCATTTTCTTAAGGAACAAGGACGATTTTTCAGACATTTTGCACATGCAAATGTACACTTTAGTGCACAACAACACAGAGGCTTTGTAGTCCAAACCAAGACAGCAAACTCCATTACTCCTTTCAACCTTGACAAAGGCAGCGCATATCAGATTCACTCCTTCCGTTTTCTTACCTTTCACAATAAAAGCCTTCGACATATACACTGCGTAACTGTTTACCAGAGGGACCTCAAATTCACTCTGAGCGTTTTGCTAAAAGGAAACTAAAATAGCTAATAGTAGTTTAAGTTTAGGCTATCCAACAATTTACCTCAGAGAGACTCTCCAGACGCTGATGTCTCGGTTTTGGCCTCTGCCTGCATGAATCTATTCGACCATTTTATTGAAAATATTTGCAGCTGAGTATTCTGCATTTTTTTTTATTTATTAGTCACTGTGTAAAGGCCTTTACTGTTGAATCTCTTTACACCATTTCAGAGATTTCTTAAGTTCCTGCGAATGCAAATGTAATATGTCTTACCATCCTGTTTCACATTGAAAGCTGGCAAAAAGCTGGCTTCAATTGTTAAGCAGCCAGAGAAAACACAGTGTATTTGAGTATTTCAAAAAGTGTGTGTTATCAAAAGTGAGTCTACAAAACGAGGTATTTTTTTTTTCATTTGCAAAATGTTTTTACTTTTTGCAAATGAGGAGTGGAACAAGAAGGAGCAGCCAACTTGACTTTAATTTTATTTTATTTTCTGACACTTTTTTGCTTTGACAAAAGTTATTTGTTGTCAAAAAATATCACACCCATTTTTTTGGTGAAATTGTTAAGGCAGTAGCATCCACTAAACAATAACAGTAAACATGTTGTCCTCTACGATTGTTGAAGTCCCTGTCAGCCTGTCACTAACAAATATGTCACCTTTGTTGACCCTTAATTGTTGATCCCCCTTCAGCTATTCAGTGTCATTTTAAATACTTGGATGCAGCAGTGAGATGCGTCATTCCACCATGCTGTGTCAAAATCAGATCAACAGTCTCTGAGATATTGTGCATGACACATGGATGAGCAAACAAATAATGTAGTGCCTCTCAGTTTTTTTCTTGTGTTAGCAAGTCTCTAGCTCTTTGTGTGGAATTGAACTTATCAGTAGGGAGGTAAGATTGAGTCATCATGAGCATGTTTACAGAAACCTATTTGTAACTGACTGACATTTATTGTTACAGGCTTCAAATGCTTAATTCGATATCCATGTTATGGTCCCATTTTGTTACTGATTGTGCTTCAGATTTGGATTACAGTAAATTTGATCAAAATAGTTTCAATATTTTGTATCTACAGTCTTGAATATTAATAATAACAAATTAGGGCTGTCAATCGATTAAAATGGTTAATCACGATTAATCACAAATTAATCAAATTTTGTATCTGTTCAAAATGTACCTTAAAGGGAGATTTGTCAAGTTTTTAATACTCTTATCAACATGGGAGTGGGCAAATATGCTTGCTTTATGCAAATGCATGTACATATATTTATTACTGGAAATCAATTAACAGCAAAAAACAATGAAAAATATTGTTCAGAAACCCTCACAGGTACTGCATTTAGCATAAAAAAGAATATGCTCAAATCATAACATGGCTAACTCAAGCCTAACAGCTGACAGTGTGCTGACTTCACTAACAAAGTGACATCCACAAACTGGATGTGATTATAATAATCATAAAGTGGGCATGTCTGTAAAGACGCGTGGGTATCCATAGAATCTATTTTCACCCCTTTAAAAAATGGCCATGAAAGTTTTTCCTAGCCAAAATTTAGCGCAAATTTGGAGCGTTATTTGACCTCCTTTCCGACAAGCTAGTATGACATAGTACCAATGGATTCCTTATGTTTTCTAATTTCATATGATACCAGTATCTTCACTCTAGCTTTAAAACTGAGCCCGTTACAACCTCTGAAAGATTGATTTTGTTAATGCGTTAAAGAAATGTGTTGCGTTAAAACTAATTTCCGTTAACGCATTTACGGTGAAAGCCCTATAACAAATCTGTAATAAGGAATCACTGTAAAAATGTTTATGATGTACGATATGGGGTCAGTTACAAAAAAAAGTTTCATAAAAACATTTAAATGTATTGTATAATATAACGGAGATGAACTAACCAGAATAGGTCAGTCTGTAATGTATTGTTTTGTATGTATTATTCAGTCTATATGTTGGCAATCAAACCTCTGTTGGATTCACATGTGTTGACATGTCTGTCGTACTCTGTAGTCTCATGTGCAACCAGGAAGCACTGATTTTTTTATGTAACTGAGACCTTCCAAACATCTGCTGGAGTTCTCAGTGTCACACTCTGAGTTCTAAATTGGTAAATTTCTGCAATTAACCAGAAGGCATCAGCTTGGTTCCTGGTGGATTTTTTCCATGAGCTAAACGCCATATGCCACACTCAGAAATTCACTGTACACACACATGCTCACACAAACACAATCTCCCCTCACACTCATGGACACATGCGCATTAAGATTCCATCCCATTTTGAGACGACGGCTGAAAGGATTCATCACGGTGACAGCGCCACTTCAACATATTTTTCAGTTTGTCACAAGTCTCTTTCTTAGCGCTTGTTCCTCGCCTCTCCTTGGTTTCCTCTGGTGTGTTGCTCTGAGTCCCGCTCAAAGCACACAGCAGGGGATTAGCCCCTATCACAGCGCTCGCTACCCCCAGATCAGTTCACCAGGGTTAAGGTGCAGCTCTCTCTGAAGATACCGTTTTCTTTGTGTGAATTCTCACAGTGACATGTTAAAGGAGCCCAGTCAGAGTGGAACTTTAATGCCATGATAACCCATTTAAGTTGCTGTCTCAGTATAAATACTCCCTCTCTTGCACTCTCTTTGTCTCTCTCTCTTTCTGTCCCTTTGAGTGTCAGAGCCTGCAGGTTTGTATTGCTGCTTGACATTGCAACAGAGAATGATGATGTTTGTCATTTGCCAAAACACTCTGGGAGATGAGTATTAAAACTAATAGCTACTGAGAGGGGTAAAGAAACAGATAAATTAGAGATGAACGAAGGTAATCCACATGTGCAACAATGCAAAAAAACTATTGATTTTTGATAGGGGATAGTTCAACATTTTGGGTGATGAAAATATGGATACCAATCTCATATGTTTGCATTACATATGGAGCTGGAGTCAAGACGAGGTTAACTTAGCTTGACTCTGTCAGGGAAGCAGGGAGAGGCAGCTTACCTGGCTCAAAAAGGTAGTGACATCTCTAGAGCTACAACATATAGTATATTGTCCAGCTGTTCTCATACAGCGTTCGTATCTATACCTACATTACGAAAAGCAATGCAATGTAATTCTTATATGTCCCACAAAATCAATTTGTATTTAATCCACGTCATAGTGAACCAGAAAGTATAAAGAGCAACAAACGCTGTATAAGGACGAGGTCGGGGTGGGTCCAAAAACACTGAACTTTCACCCAGGAAACCATAGTTTGTGTCCCGTGTGAAACCAGAAGTCAATATTGATGTATTTGACACGTAATTTCTGTACCTATGGTGTGCCTCCGAAGTTCTTTTAACCCAAATATTTTCCTAAACCTAATTAGGTAGTTTTGTTGCCTAATCCTAACTAAGTAGTTTCCTGTGAAGACACAAGATTATTTTGAAAAAGACTGTAGCGGAAATTGACACACGCTTCACATTTTTTTCACAAATTTGAATTTTGTGTAAGGTATATATATAGGTATATACAGTATATACAAACCATTGTATGAGAATGCGTTGATCTTGTTTGTGTAATGCATACTCAAACAGAGCTGTAAAATAATTTGTGGTTCTGGGGCCAGTTGCAGTGTGTGCTGTAACCATGTTTGTATAGGACAGGGAAGTCAAATGTACTTTGTTGGGTTTATGTTGTGCTTTGCCTTTTTTTGGCAAGGATTTTTTTTCCCCACAAGATTGAAAAAGGAATTGCAGCTGTGCCATCCCTCTTCCTCTCGCTCGTGACGCTTGTCACACCCATCCATCAGCAACATTTGTCTTCTGTTGTCTGTGTCTTTCCCTTCCTGGATAGAAATAGATTTTCTTTTAGGCAGTGGGCACTAAATGATATTAAAATGCTTTAGACTATGTGCCTGTTTCTCTGACAACTGATTTCACACGGCAACAGATGTTGGTTAAACATCTGACGCTAGACTGACTGTATCTTTTCATCCATCTCTCTGTTTGATGAATAATTAACTAATTTCTCAAGATGTTGCAGTATTCCTTTAATAATCAAAACTAAATTTATAATTGAACAAATTGAATGCATATAATCAAAATATGTTCATCATTTTCATCAACATTTTAATCATACTTTGACTATTATAGCTCCCTGTGCGCTTGTCTTACCCATCAGAAAATATTAAAACTAAAGTTCATGTAGCCAATACTTCTGACAGGAACTAAGACATGTTACCGTGTTGCCCCAAACTAAAAACATCACTTCACTGGCTACCAGGGTTATTTATGAAGCTTTGAATTTCTTATGAATGTTTAACCGTTAATTATTTCTTTTTTTAAGAAGAAGAAGAATTAATAAAGAACGGTTAGTCAAGGTTTTTCATCAAGGTCTTATTTTCTATTATCACTTCATCACAGCAGTATCAAATAGCATATTATAGTATGTTAGTTAATTAAGAGTAATCTCCCCACCCCTCCTAAATTTGCCACCTTCTACTTTATTTGTAAAGAACACACAATTGAACATTTCTATATACGGGATACAATATGAAGAATAATTCATATTGAGCATTCAAACTTTTCATATGGTAACTCAACAATCCCTTTTACTCTGAACTTACAAATGTAAACAGGATGCATGATTATATGACACGTGATATCAGACATTAGATTAGAGATAAGGTTATCTCCAGTTTGGTATAAATAGATAATGTGAGTTGAATGAGTCAAAGAAAAAAAATAAACTTAAAAGCTGCAATTTCTCAAATTGATGATGACATGCCCTTTGCAAACCTGCAAGCATTTTCCATGAGGGGATTTACCAAAAAAAGCTCGGCAGGTATATTACACTGCAAATGGTATAGCTAAAAAGCTTCAATATAACTGACTGGACTGATAGTTTGGAGGAAAAACTCTTATATGAATATTCTTCAACTCTTCTGTGTCTGAAGTTTTTTTTTCATTATTGAATTCACAAATAATAATAAGAAGCAATTAATGTGGTTTTACCATAGACTGTATATACTGTAAGAAGTGGACTTAGTCACCATGACTTCACCCATTGATTTGTGTACTGCCATTTTGAAGCCTCGAGTTTTGCATTTTGTCCGTCGCCAGCTTGTTTTTTTGCAACCAGAAGGGACACGAGAGGGTGGAGTTAAAGCTTCGGTAGGCAACAATTGTTTGGCATCGTTGGGCAAAAAAAATGTATAATAACCTTTCAGCATATTGCAATTCAAGTGTTCTAAGAGAAAACTAGACTTCTGCACCTCCTCGTGGCTCTGTTATCAGGCTTTAGAAAATCTAGCCCATTACGGAAGACTTTGACCAATCACAGTTCATTTCAGCATTCTTATTGGCTGTGCTCCGGCTGGTGGGCAGTGCTTGGTATTTCCTCAACTGATCTCAACATCACAGTAACAGAATATTGATTCATATTTGATCAGCGCTGCCTAGTTTGACTGTTTGATCAGAGTTCGCAACTGATTGACTCATGGCTCTCATAGACGGCAGCTGGATGGCAGACTCCAGATCAGCTCCGACTGGTTGTTTTCATCGGGTCTGTGAAATCGTGCAGATGTCAATAGCCATTATGCCATGCCATTATTCTACTCTAAATGGGACCTTAATTTACTAAATGAACATCAAGCTGTATTGAAGAAGACTTGAAACTAGTGATTAAGACCATAAACTCATGTTTACAATGTTTACTGAGGTAATAAATCAGGTGAGAAGTAGGGTAATTTTCTCATAGACTTCTATACAATCTATACAAGACTACTTTTTTGCAACCAGAGGAGTCGCCCCCTGCTGGCTATTAGAAAGAATGCAAGTTTAACGCACTTCAGCATTGGCTTCACTTGAATTGTAAGCTTTTAATGTCACCCTGATAGCCTTTCCAGTTGCTTCACTCCTCACATGTTGATGATATACAGTATAATACAAGCAGAAAACTAAAAAAACGCAAAACAAAATAATAATAATTTGGATTCGATTGAGTTAATTTGTTTGTCAATTTTGTTTTTCCTTCAAAAATCCCACAGCACAAAGTGGGTGGGATACAATTGTTAGTCACTGTAATTAGCCAAGTTAAAGCCCAAATAATTCTCATTCCCAACAGTGTAATCCAAGAGTCCTCAGATTTTTCTCCTCCCTATTGTGACTAATCATCAGCATAGAAGATGCTCTTCATCAGCCCACCCGTCTGCTCACCCTAGCTGTTGGCACCAACTGCCACGATAATGACTGAGGCTACTCTGAGACGATGTTTACTAGCTGACAGCAGCACCCTGCTCTCTCTGTATGCTCCAGCAAGCATTTCCATTTAGCTCACTTCTGAAGCTCCTGCCTAATTTCTCTTTGGAGACAGAAATCCTTTAAACCCCATTCTATCCTGGGGCAACATATTTACTGAGGGCTGGCTTTCCAATACCTGAGAGAGATTAACACTGCTCCCTGATTTATGAATCCATGCCACCCACCCACAGGCTTGGTCAGGGGCCCTAGCTACTCTACCCTGCTACTTCCTCTTCACACAATGGGATTTAGGTATCAGGAGGAGCACACAAACACACACTCCCTCAGATAGAGCAGAACTGAGGGGAGTTTAAACTGTGAATATGCATAGATCATCCCTCAGAATTCCCCTTAAGAAAAGAGTATACGCAGATTGGCGAGGGAAAAACAGGGCGTCTCGAAAGTGAAAATAACTCAAAAGTAAACTTTATGATAGAGGATATCTCCTGGACAGGAACAAACTTAACAATGTATAGTTTAAGAAACTCCATACTGATGTATCACTTTGATATACAGTTAAAGCATATGCAAACAGGTACGCAAGGTATGTCACTGCAGCATGGAGCTTTAGTCAAAAGATCTGTGACATCCATCTACTGTTTTGGCATCCCACCATCTCACTGGCATCGCTGGCTGTCTGTGACTGAGGTGGTCGGATGGCTGCCAGACTGAGTGACAGCCTGGTATTTGTTTATCCTGAATAGTCAATTGCTGGGCATCTGTACTACAGAAACAACTAAGCTGCTGGCACAGAGTTCAGTGTTTCAGTGGACGTGTCTGTTACTCTTATTCAATTGAGAGAATGCTTTTAAATTGTCCTAATTTTGGCAATAAAGCATTCATAAAAAGGCATCATGTCATGTATTTCTGTGGATAAATACACAGTAATAAAATCAGACAGTTATAGTGCTGGAAACATCTTTGCAACATATGTTTTATGGGTGCAATCAAAACACATGCGTGGTAGCCTAAGGATATGTAAAGATGTGTCAGAGTGGAGGGCCTCAGCAGCAGCACAACCTGTGGCGTCATACTGAACACATGGTGAAGATGTTCCTGTGTTTTTCTTGTGACCTTTTTTTTTTGTATTCCATTATTTTTTTCTTAATTTCATGACAGTGGATAAAACATCTTCTGTTAATGAGACTGCTATTGTCTTACTGTGGCCTGTTATGTTGCCGGGACAGCTGTACTTAAATAATGTGAACTGTACATGCTTAATTTGACTGCCCGCCCCCTAATTAGCTGCTTAACAATGGCAGGTTCCACAGGTTTTTGTTGGCGTATTCTCCCACATTCTTCTTGTTTCATCCGCTATTAGTGTAACTCAAACAAGATATCTTTTTACTTAGTTTAGGTACCCAGTATTTGCAGTGTTTGCATGTCAATTTGCAGATATTACTGATTGAAGAGTGTTACACTGTCACACACATTTAGAGAATACTGGATTCTTGTTGAAAATGTATTAGCCATGTGCAACCCGTCTCATTCCCAACACGCCAAGTGTAGCTTGGTCAGTGCCAACTAGAGCTGCAAATATTAATCAATTAATTGATTAGTAGTCAACTGTTAAATTAATCGCAAACTATTTTGATGATTGATTAATCAATTTGAGTGATTTTCTAAGGGAAAAAAAATACTTTTTATATGTGAATATGTTCTGCTTGCTTTACCCCTCTATGACAGGAAACTGAATATCTTTAAGTTGTATACAAAACAAGACATTTTCTGAAATCATCTTGGGCTTTGGGAAACACTGATAGTCATGGTTCACCATTTTCTGACATTTTATAGACCACACAACTAAACAATAATCTACGGATTAATCGACAATGCAAACAATTTTTGTCATCTGTATAGGACACACCAAGCTTTCTACTAACTCCAATGTAAACCCATCCGCTTCATTATTGGACTCTGAGAGCAACTGACGAAGTTTAAATAGTGAGAAAGTCTGTGTAGGGCCCTTTGGGAGGGGAGGATGGATGAATGGGTCAAACAAACACAGGACTTTCACCCATGAGACCGCTGTTCGTGTCCCATATGAAACCAAATAAATGTTGAGTTATTGTACCGTCATTTCGTTAACTAACTTCCGGACTGTACTAATGGCAGTTACGTAACAAGTGTAGTTATTTTACATAACAAACTTACTTATTTTAACCCAAACCACTGTGTTTTTTGTTGACTAAACTTAGCCACGTAGTTTTGTTGCGTAAGTAAACCTAAAAACTAAGTAAACCTACAGTGGATGTTTATTTTGAAAAGAGACTGTAGCCTATGCATATAACGAGCAGAAACTTGACGCCGTTCCTGAGTCCAAATCTGATGCTTTAGGGGTACATGAGCGTCATAGTTTGAAGCGTACGGGCCACTGACCAAGCTGCTGTATTTGACGAGTTGGGAGTGAGAACGTGTCGCCATGTTGTAACTGATGAGCTGGATTCACATCTCGCTCGTGTGCCTATTGTTTCTCCTCATCTGTTAAAACTACTTGTACAACAGTAAATATTGATTTTAAACAGATATAGATGTCAGTATGAAGCAGCGAACATTCAGTATTACTAATGTGTTGATGTTTAAAGACTAGCAACAGTAAAGGGCTATACATATCTGGTGAATGAGCCCTCATTTGCTGTAGGCAACAAGATTCCTACTCTCAACTTTGTTGCAGAAGGATCACATCATGGCCACAACCTCATGTCTGGATTACTGCAACATGCTCTTGGCTGTGACGCTAAAGTGCTTTCTTCTACCCCTGCAGCTCATCCAGAGTGCTGCAGCCTGCTTCTTGTCCAACCAAAGTCAAAAGTGTCTTAAGTCACTGCCTACATTCCAACAACTGGCCACATACTGTATAAAAGCTTGTACTGAATTCAGAACTGGAGTGATTGTGCCCAAGAGTGAATGTACACACCTTCAGCACATAATCCAAGCCCACTCACCAGCCTGTGCTCTGCAGTCTTTATTCTCTCTTCTCTATGGCAAAGTGTTCATTTCTTCAACCATTCTCATTCCCAACTCTCTCTCCTTGTTGCCCAATATTAGAACATTTGTCTGACTGCGGGTGAAAACATGCCTATACTCTGTAGGTTAACAAAAACTTCTGCCCATATTTTGCCCACTTTTTGTTCAATAATGACAATATATAAACAGTTAAATACACTTAAGTAGCTTACTGTGCAAATGAAAAACTAAAGTGGGGTATTTAACCATATGTTGGCAAATTATCCTATTATCCTTAAGGTCTAACAAACACCTTGAGTGCATTTCCTTCCTCATAAAACATTTGCAAAGATGATTTTTAAGTATAAGTAAGTATTAAGTAATTCATTCAACATCCATGTTTACTAGCTTGCGATCATCTTCTTCTTCCCTGCCTTTTTTTGGCACATTGCAGCATATCATGACACGTTATCGTCCCCTTTAGGTCAGTGGAATAGTGTGAAATCCACCCAATCTCCAAAAAAAATAGCTCCATAGCTCTGCTAGAGGTCAAAAAGAATCTGCATACATCTCCTACCACTGATACAATGAGGTGAAATTGGTACAGAAAAAGCCAAACACAGAAATGGTCAGCTCCGTCATAGCAACAAGTTTCTGTGCTGGCCTCGAAAAGAAGAAATGAATGACATATTGCCTGCAGTATAAGAATATATAAATTGCAAGACTAAATCAAAATAATAACAAAAAAAGAACTGCCATCTTTCCAACATTGTCCAGGGCGTTTTGTGTTCTTCATTCGCTTTGATGGAACCTCACAGATATCTGATGGAGTCAGGAAAACACATCTCTCCTGCTCTCCTGCCATTCAATGGAGAACTCCGAATGAATGAATTGAAAATAATGTAATAAAATATAAATGTGGTAGTGCGGAGGTACAGCAAAATATTTGTAGTCCATTCATTCTGTAGTTTGATACATACTGAGTCTGCAGAGGTATGTTTTGCTTCCAGTAAATCAATCCTCCCGCTGTGAGTGCTACAAGCAACGTTCTGTACATTACTAAACAATGTTCCCACTGCCATGAATGCAATGGAGGCCTTGCAACCTACCTCTATATTGTATATCTATTCAGCTAAAGTTATAAAATTGTGTCCTTTGCTGAGAACAAGTTGTGTACATTTGCCATAACCTATTCAGTATAGTGGTGCTAATGAATACTAAAGGTACCTCTTAAATTGGGGATCAATGCTTGTCTCATCACAGTCTGCAGAAAACTAAATTTCTTGGCTAAATAGTGGAACTGCAGAGTACTGTTGCATAGTATACAGTAAGGTGCAAAGTAAATCAGTTCCTGTTTTGTGTGGCACAGTAATCCAGCATTTCCCATGACAACGAGCCTGGTGGCACAAAGGTAAAAGGCAGTGAAGAGGCTGCCAACCTTCTCCGCCACAGAGAGACAATCGGTGCGCCTGGGAAATAAAGCACCAGAAATTTGGCTTTAACAATCATAAAAACATGGCACTGTGACCATCTTGCTTGCCTGCAAGCATATTTTCACAATATTGTGATGGAATAAATAGCCAGCATTCTAAAAAAATGTGGAGACAACATCATGAAAGATTTATATTAGCTAGTCCTAATGGCCAGACGGGTTAGTGATTACAACTGTGTAATTGTGATATTTCACAGTATTTCCACATTTAGTGAAACAATTAGGGGGATATATTGGCAGAAATGGAATATAATATTAATAAGTACGTTTACTTAATAATTAATAAATGTGTTTTTGTTGCCTTAAAATGAGCCTTTTATATCTACATAAGTAGCGGGTCCTCTCCATGTTGCACCACCATGTTTCTACAGTAGCCCCAAGGTGACAAACCAAACAATGTTAACTTTTCCTACTTGGGTCAGAGTCAATAACGTTACTCGCTCCCATCACTGCAGCTCTCTCTCTCTCTTGCTTCACCACTCACTTCCCACCTACACACACACACTTTACGCACTGGCTCTGCTTCAAATGGCTCTAGAGGGGGCCATTTGCATTTTCGTGTCCGTAGCTCTCCAACATGCCTGGAAAAGGCTTCAATTGTTTGCAATATCCTCACATCACTATTAGATATTGTCAGATCCTACAAATTGGACTTTTAAGAGTCAAATTAAGTGATGAGTAATTTTTTTTTTTTATGAATATTTGGCAGAGTGAGGACTTGAAAAGATGCTTCGATGTCTAAGACAAAGAAGTGCGGACTGGAACGGAGCAGAATACCTCAACAAGGGAGTTATCCGTCATCTCTTTTCCATCAATGATTAATGGCTAAAGTGGTTCCATTTTCATGGTAGAGAACATAACAATCCTGCATTTGAGCATTTTGGGCCTCTCCTCCAAACCCCTTAACAGCTCCCCTCTCCAAGTCACATTGTGCTATTTCAACAAGCGCCTCGTCCACTCACTCCTTCTCCCCCACGTGCTTCCTCCTCTGTTCCTGTCAGTTGGTCATGTTCCTAAGCATAAATAGTGCAACCAACCATTTTGGTGAACCGTGTTCCTGTTAACATCACTCATCTTCAAACAGATACAGTTCAACTAGTGCTTGACTACCTGCCTAGACCCCTGCAACACAGGGAGGGATGGGAATACTCAAGAGGAACCTTGAAATTGCTAAAACGAATGTGAAAGCTCCTGCAATTTTATACAAACATTTCAGTACTCAACCAGCAGTTTTACAAAGTCACACAATTCCTACTTTAGCTGCTAACTAATGTGAACATATGCCATTTCATCATGCAATATATGCTGTCAGGTTTCTGGAGAAGACAGAAATACATGAGTATTTTCAAGACATTTGAAAAGAATGACCAGAGCTGTTGTTTTGTCTGGAGAGGACAATCCTTCTGACCAGCCAAGATGATGAACAATGTAGCAAGAAAAACCAGCAGTACAAACTGAAGGATGAAGAAGGGCGCATTTAATTTGCCAACTCGTGGCATAAATGCAGAAAAACACAAGCACACACACAAGCAGTTTTTGCAATTTTTAACATAAACCCAAAACACATTATATATATTTTTTTTAATAAATGTGTTTCCTAGGGGCACATAGCAAAAGAGGGGCGGCAGGTGCATTTACAGTAACTACAGTAATATATTATAGATCTATTATTTATAATATGATACCCTGAAGATCTGCAAAGAAATTATATTAACCCACAATGACTTTCTGTTTTAGGGGAAAAAATAGAAAACAGACAAACAGAAACAAAGAAAAAAAACACATGAATAACAATTTCCCTCGTGTGTCTAATCAAAATGAGGTGTAGAGGTGCAGTGTGCTGACTCACCTCAGATTCACCTTAAATGTGATTTAATTATGAATGAGTAGGAGGATTATTTGCCCCAGCAGATATAACACCTACTGTAGTATTACTTGCTGTCCGCAATCCCCAGTATAGTAACATATACAATAATTGCTGACGTTGGTCTCTCAGCTTCCTATAGTTCATCAAGTTAGACATTTAATATTCTACAGTATGTGTTTTTAATGGATTGGCTAACCACACCAATTCACTGGACACATTACCAAATTATATTACATTGCAGCAATTCGTGACCCAAGGGAACTTTGATATTTTATCTGACTACAAAATGTGTTCTGCACTTACATTTTACATAAATATTTCATTTTCACATAATTAAAACAGTTTTTTATAAACTGCTCAGTTTAGTGAGGAGTGTCAGAGGTAGTCTGCTGATAATAATCTGCAGGAATAGAAATTTTATTATTTAAACATATAGCTACGAGGCTCCAATACTAGCAGAGAAGTCATACTATTTATTTATGTATTATTTTATTTTTTTATTTTTACAGTTTTACTTCTTACATACTTGTTTAGTTGGGTAAATGTAGTATTAAAATATGTTTCTAACATTATGAGGGACAAAAAATCTAAAACCTTGTAACATTAATTCAATATTAATTTGACAATCTTGGGAATGGAAACTGGCTGGTTAGTTTTTGCAACTACAGATATTTCTTGCAAAATGCATTCCTCTGTCATTAATTAAAAAAATAATTAATTAAATGACTTGTTAACACTAAAAGGCAGTCTGGCTAATCTTAGCGGGAGAAAGGTAGGGCAGCAACCTTGTAAAACGCTTTGTAAATTGTAATGTGGATCAATATGATAGTGAAGAACTAAACAAACCAAAGTAGTGATTCCAGAAATTGATGATACTTTAAATGATGTAACTGCTTTGGCAGTACACGTGTAGTGCTTTTGAGAAGTGCTTGATTTTCCTCTCTTGAGAGGATGGATGAACGGATTAGATTAATGTAATCATATTTACATGACAAAAGGGTCTCGCTTGATACGACAGAGTTGCTTTAACCGCTGTACTGTTGGCATGCCTTTTGCTCTGTCAGTTTAAACCCTTCCCTGTCCGCTCTTTCTCCTGGTCTAGACTGTTACCTCTGTCTATTTTCAAATTTAATTTAGAAATGATAAAAAGAAATGCATTTATTGTGGTCCATTCAAGTTCATACTGAATCTACTATTCCCTCCCATATTTACATGCTTATAACATTCAGTGGCTTGTTTCACTCCCAGGGTTGTTTCCAGTAACTAGTACAATCTAACGAGGCTGTTTATGACATTATTGTTCATAACCGTCATGATACATTCTATCACAATTTCTATAAAAAGTGCTACAGAGTGAGCCAGTTCAGTTCCAGGAAAACCAGCTCTGCTTGTCAACATATCGTCAGCAACTTCAGTCACAACTCAGAACTGTATTTCTTCCAGGTCTATATCCGGTCCTCTTTTCCCACCTGCACACGCACCTGAGACCATTCCTGGGATCGCAGCCACAAATGGCGCTCAGTAACTCAGAAAGTTGTTTTCGTAAACATGTTGACGAAATTCTTAATTTCAAGTTCAATATACTGCACCGCTTTACTGCTTGATTATCCATGTTTCTTGTTGTAAATCACTTTCATATCAATGTCAAAAACAACAACTTCTGTGTAGATTTTGAAAAAATAAAACAAATCCTGCCATTTCCTAACTTTTGAAAAACGTGTATGATTGTTGTAAACTGTTTAAACTCCTCCCCTTCATTTATATTGTCAGTAATGGGGATAATGTCCCTATCACAGCGTATGACATGTAACAACACGGGCTGTTTAGATGACTATGTTTAGAGTATATAAATTATAAGAAAGGCTGTTCTTATAATGCCATCACACTGCTCAAAAGACAATTTAATTATAGGACATTAGTCAAACTTAGTTTGATAAAGAAAAAAAGGGGATAAATAAACAAATGTGTTATTCACCAAAGAA
>CAKAKQ010013493.1:0-22905 GCA_916700675.1 Helicolenus avius | reverse complement strand
ACTCATTCGTGAAAAGATGCATACACACAAGGTCCCAGTGGGAGTGTAAATTGGCCTCAAAACCACAAATGAACCGTCTCTGGGGCACAAAGGTCCAGAAGTAACATCATAAAAAAACAGTCTGGTCTTTCTCAGGGGAGTCGGTGTAGATTAGTTTAGTCACTCACTCACACTTTTTCAGTCTCCCCCTCTCACTCACAAACACACAAAATCTGGCTCCTCACCAGCGGTTCAGTAGATATCTCTTCACTGCTCTATATCTCAAATCTCATCCACAAAGCATCAATCCATCGACACAACCCACTTCTCTCAAGCGAAGCTTGCAGGCCTGGGGACAACCACCAGGTATATAAACTACAAACAAACTCTAATCTATCAGAGAGAAAAGAAAGAAAGGTAAACACAAACACCACGCTGATAACAAGGCTGTATTTCATATTCATCTGGTTTATAATTTAAGATTTGAAAAAAAAAGACCAAAATGTGCTCGGGGCAGGCAGAAGAAAGACTTGTGAAAACAATAGCTATCCAGGACAATGAGGCAGGTTTTGTTTTCAGGTGTCAGGTATCTTGACCACTGAGCCCATCCTCACAGCCATGGGCGGGTTCTCTTTGTCACATGCACTCACACCAGTCTGTGAACTTTCCTGCTAATTTATGACCGTGAGGCATCATGCACACCAATGTTATTTCCATCAAAATGTGGAGGCCATATGCTACGCAACTAACAGGTTGCAATGGAACGCCTCCAAAAGCTGTCTGCAAATAAAATTCCACTTTCTCCACTCAGTGGCTCGGACTACATTGAGGAAGCAGCACTGATTCAAACCTTCACTACTACTGCTGAAACTATCAAACAAGCCGAGCCAATAAGCAAACAGACAATATTAAAAAAAGAGCATTGAATTAAAAAATAAAAAAACAGTTCAGTTTCAGCTTAGTGCATTAGTATTTTTCATTGATCTATGGTGACAGATGGGACTTATTTGTGATGGTTTCCATTGCAGCCAAAAGAGAAAATCAATAATATCAGTCAATGAGCAAATGCTGTTTTCATCCTGGCTGATACAAGTAGCAAACTCTGCTAGGACAAAACTTAAAATGAACAAATGTAATCGATTGATGGGGTTAACATTGCCCAACATGTTCAAAGAGCATGAGGCTGGTTTCAAAACACTATGTTCATTAAAAACACATGCCAGTAGTAACTCATACTGTTTTGAATGTGAATCAGCTACCATCCTTAGCATCACAGTGTGTGTGTGTGTGTGAGACATAGAGAGAGAGAGAGAGAGAGAGAAAGAGAGAGAGAGAGAGACAGACAGTATGAGATTTATCAAACACACCTCATTTACCTCATATAAAGACAGACATACATATAAATAATATCTAAAGAAACTACAACTAGCCTAGCTAATGTTACTACAGCTATAATGTGTTTAGTGTTGTAAATTAGTACAATACACTAACCTTATTTAATTCAGGAAAAAAATAGTTGAGGAACATTATAAGTATGAAGTTAGGTTAGCTCAAAAAGGGTGCAGTAAAGTAACTTAAATATAGTCTTTATTATTATTATATGATCATATAATAGTAATTATATGATCATATAATAATAATAATAATATTCTAATACAAAAAAACGTTACAAACCTTTTGAGTCCCATCCAGTGAGGGTCTGGGTATGAATAACTATTTTCTTCCTTTAAAAGTCTAACAAATTATTATGACAAGAACTCAAAAGAACTTTTTTTTCTGGGAATATAAAACAAAAAATAAATATAGAGAGGTTATCTCCACTCCTGCTGGTCCCTGTGTTGTTGTTGTGTGCCTCCCTCCTGTAAGCAGCCTCCTCACCAGTCTTCTTCAGTCTGTGTGGAAGAAAGTTCACTGATTTGCCATCCACAAGACTGAGTCCGGGACTGTACCAACTTTCGGTAAAAAAGGGGTGGGATGCTGAAGATTCACTGGAGCAAACGGTTTTAAAATACTGTTGAGAAATCTAATATCACTATTAAAAGTTTAGTTTAGTTTAGTTTCTCGAAATGACAGTTACAAGGGAGGAAAACAGGAGTGTAAGTGATTAAAACCATATGTAAACTAACTAATCCCCCCTATCTGCATTTGGTAGGCTCAAAGGCTATTAGACAGGGAGGTATTTGGGGGACGCCCCCTCAGCTTTTCTTTGTCTACCTAGTGTTTTCTCTCTCTTTTCTCTGAAATACCTTGGACCAGTGTAACCTCAAAACAGCTGGACTATATAGAGACTTAAAAGAGAGAGGCTTCAGAGAATTAAAAACCTTGTAAAAATGGGTGCTTCTATTGCAATGACAAACTAATGCATGTAAGATGTAATTCATTTGACTTCTGAGACAAAGCAACAGGGCAGAAAAGACATTTTTGGGGGTATGCCAAACAGACTGACTGGCTACAGGGGAAAAAAATGGAAGATTCTGGGAGGGAGTTAAGCAAACAAGAAAAAAAATAACTTTTTAACTTTGCTCCGCAGCCGGAGTCCAGATTATAGTCTCTCCAACTGTTTCTTGTTTCTTTCAAATGCTTTGTTATCTGCAAGCACTTCCAACACAACATGAACCCATTGAGTCTTTTATCATGTGAGCAGATGTGTGTGTGTGTGTGTGTGAGAGACTCACAGAGAAAGAGGCAGAGTGGCTATTAGAGCAGCTGTGTTTTGTTCAGCTGCTAGATTTGCATTTGCTTCAGGTCATTGTGAATGCTGGGAGACTGAGTTTATACCCAAACTCCATTTAAATGTGAACTGAAATGCTGAAATACATGCTATTCCATAAATAGTTTTATAAGCATTGGAAAAAAGAAAGGCTTCTTTGTCACTTTTGCTATTACAGTATGACGATTTTGATTGTCGTCACTGGAAAATCTGCTTTTATGCTGTATGAACATTTTCAACAAGTGACTTCCAGCTGTTCCAGTGAGTTAGGAGTAAAACTGATGTGATTCCAGGTCAAGTTCCGAAGTCCCAAATCCAGAACAGATCACTTCCTAAACATAGCTAATCATCTGCAGACTGCTCCACAGTGTGCATGTGTATTTGAGTGTGTGTCTGTGTGTGTGGTTAGCCTAACTCAACCCAGAGCATTTGAGGCCAGTGGATATTCCTGAAAGATGTTCTCTCTCTCTCTCTCTCTCCATAATTTTCCAAACCATGCCCTTTTGACTTTTTTTTTTTTAAAACCCTTTTTTTTTCTCTTTCAGTCCTTCTCTCCACCCCTGCGACTTCACAATGCCCCAGCCTCGTGCGTGTAGACACACCGAGGTGATGTCAATATTTGAATCAGCCAGGCGGGGCAGCGGGAAGATAAATAGGCCTGTCAATATTTAACTTAAAATGGCCACACAGGAGGACACAATGAAAAGGAGAAACAGAAAGGATGTATACATGTAGAAGGAGAAGCCGGGGCAGAAACGAGTGAAACGAGGAGAGCTCTGCAACTGAGTAAATCCAGAAAAAGGGAATTTGGGAGAAGAGAGAGGGCAGACAGGCGTGAAATAAACAGATCAAGATACCGGCAGACAAAAAACAGACACAGACACGTGGGCACGGGTGGACAGAAAGATAAGAAATGAATTACAATTTGGGTGGATACTCTGTTTGTGTCTGTGTGTTTTGCAATTTTTCTGCAGTCTTCTGTAACAGAACCCGATGTGCAGTGTACGCTCCGTAGTTGCTGGAAGCTGTGACTCACTGTAGCAGCTAGCTGTTCCAAAACCACAGCAAATTAAACCAAACCAGAGGTGCACACACACACACACACACACATGCACTGCATCATCCAAAACACATACACGACGAACATGTGGAAATGCTCACACACACACATAGGCCTATACATTCATGGGAAATACACACACGCAAACATACTGTACATCATGCTGTTTCCAAGCAGAACGTCAGCACGATGTTAACTGTGCCCATATGACTCATACACACATCGAAAGGAATGCAAGTTAACCAAACCACCAACTAACCACTCTCTCTCTCGTTCACATACACACACACACAGGAGTTATGAAATACTGAAAGTATGCACACTCCTTGCAATTAAGTCAACTTTCACTCCACCTATTTTATTCACCAGTAGGCGGCGATATATCAAACTTGTACATATGCGAGGGCCATGGTTTTGTGCAAGCAAGTGAGACACCTGATGTAGTGTATGGACCCTCTCTGAAAGTGTGTATATCTTACCCTGTGTGAGTGGTGTGGGCACAGTAACCTGGACTCCATCCAGACTGCAGAGGTGACCACAGGGGTCAAGGGTCACCACCCCTCCTGTGTAACGATGAGAAAGTACAGGGGATCAGTATACCTGCAGTTCAAAGTAAAGCAACTCAAACTGCCACGTCACCACCATCGCTTGCTGAAAAGTACTTCCCAGTTGAAATATGACTCCTAACTACACTATCTTATGTTAATTATAACATACAGACAAAGCCATGCTATTTCCATCTTCACTACAAGGCTATGGAATGCTTAATTGTACAGGATGTATCACACAGGACAAAAAAAAAACACATCGAGAGGGTTATCAATCACTCGGCCTCTCTTTGTCTCTTCAGAGATAATTGTTTATCATTTTACATAAGACACTGACAATTTCCTGAAAGATATCCAGCAAACAAATGATTGTGCCAGTGTGGTACGGTAATTCTAACAAATTTGGTTGCGGTTTTGTTATAATAATCTTCTTAAAGGTACAGTGAGTAGTATTTTGGTGGGATCTGTTGGCTGAAACGGAATAAAATATTCTATGTTTTAAGTAGTGTATAATCACCTGAAAATAAGAATAGTTGTGTTTTTTTAGCTTTGAATGAGCCATTTATATCTACATATGGAGCGGGTCCTCTTCACATAGTCCACAATGTTACTCCGCCATGTTTCTACAGTAGCCCAGAACGGACAAACCAAACACTGTCTCCAGAGAGAGCCTTTCATGTTTTTACGTTACCTGAAGGCCACCGGAGTTCTCTGACATGCTTGTTGTGAAACTGCGATAACGTGTGTTGCAGAGTGCAAAACCGTGGTACCACCAGCCACCGTCTGACTTCCGTTGCTCCTAAAGTAGGGTTATTACGGTAAGGATGGCCTCTGAGCAAGTGAACGGTGTTACCGCAGTTTTGCACTCGGTGGCTCACGTTACCGAAGTCTTGGAAAGTATGAATTGAGTGGAAGGGTACTCAGAAAAAAAAGGATTTTAAGATTATACACTGAACTAAAATTAAAAGCCTTGTTAATTAATTGACCAACACCTAGCAACGTATAGATGTAAACTGGGTAGACATTTTATTACACACTTCTAGTCCTAAAAAGATAAGAGAACTGTTTAAGTCAGAGGCCTGCCAATATAATGAATTCATTTAATGGAAAGTGAACTGACATCAACCTTCATTGAAGATGAGACAGTGCTCTGCCTCGATGCCAGCACCCTGGATAGTGATATCTTGAGGAATCGGAGCATCTTCTCGGCCTATGCGGGTCACCCCTGGAACATCAAGCAATATCCAAATAAAAATCAAAGAAAATATGTAGATATAATTAGGTATGATGGTGTATCAGCCATTATGTAGATCTACATATCTCTGTGGAAACCTGATTACTAGTAGACAACATCTTTACAAGTATAATAAACTGATGCAAACGTGCTCTTTTTGAGCCAAATGGTTAGTCTGTGATCCACACTTAAAGGAGTACTTCAGTATTATTAATTTCAACTGGGTATTTTT
This sequence comes from Helicolenus avius, assembly GCA_916700675.1. Classification (NCBI taxonomy): domain Eukaryota; kingdom Metazoa; phylum Chordata; class Actinopteri; order Perciformes; family Sebastidae; genus Helicolenus; species Helicolenus avius. Next base: position 17,142 of record CAKAKQ010013493.1, on the reverse strand, counting down.
CTTCAGTAGACATATTTTGAGAGAAATAGAACCTCAGTTCTCTCCTAAAATGGTTTGTTCACATTGTTGGCATTCCTCACTGAAATGGAAAGGCACGCCAAGCTGGGAGACTGTTAAAGTGTGTGCAATGTGGAAAAGGTTATGCAAGAAACATAATAATGTAAAATATAAAATGTCACAATGCGGGCTTTACCTCACCTATCATTTTAATACCATCCACTGTAAAACCTTATGACAGTTAATCATTTGTCATACAGACCACAACTTAATTTAAAGAGTTATTTATTTATTAAAGAGTTCATCCACTTATAAGCTAACACAACTTTTCACTGTACTGTTCTCATGGCTGAGAGGAGGCGAAACAAAAAGTGCCTGTCTCTCTGCATTAGGAATATAATGAGAGCTTTGTGATCCACAAAAGACATGTTAACTCTATACAAGTGTATGTGAAAGTCGCCAGTGTCATCTGAGGACAGCTACTCACTAACTACACATTAATGCTTTTCTAATCTAATGTCAATCAATTTGTATTAGTATTCCATCTAACTGTCTGCAGGCTATTGAATTAGAATCAGTTGTACAAGCGTGTCTCTTATTATAACATGTTGTAGATCTCCCTCTTGGCTCCCATCTCTTTACTGTCATGTGTTTGGCCAACTTGCTGGAATAATAATTAAGCTATGGCACCATCTGATGAATATACTGTATGTGTATGTGTGTGTGTGTGTGTGTGAGAGAGAGGGAGAGAACGTTTGAGGGGAGGAGTGCAAGACACCTGTGGATAGCTCATGATAGAGAAACTATAAAAACAATATATAATCATCCTGTGTGTGTGTGTGTGTGTGTGTATGTGCATTATGTGTGTCATGTTTGAACTGTGATTTATGAAGGAAAATGGATTTCTGTCTTTCAATGTAATGGGATGAGTTGCTTTCTCTCTGTTGTAGAAGACACAGTCATGAAACCATGTAATGTGAGTCATCTCTGTTTTATAGCTGTTTGGATTGCAGCCTGTTAGTGCAGAGTTGTCCTCATTTTTGTACGGTTAACTGAGGGTTCAGTCTGCGCACTAACCAGTAAGTGGGGTAATTTCAGTCCCCAATGACAATAAAAATAAATAACCAGGGATGTGGATGTTGTAATTTGTTTAAATATGTGTTGTCAGTCCAAGGGAGCCATGTGGGAGAAAGTAGTGTCGGCTCCTTGTCTTGACTTTTATTGTGACCCATCATAGAGTATCACTTTCCCTTATCATAGCTCCCCCCCACGACCTCTCCTGTAACCATGGAAATGAAGTGATGAGTGGGCGGGGAGAGGGCAAAAAGAGGGGAGAAGTAGGGCGGGGAAAGGGAGGGAAACAAAGCAATGAGGGAAGGGAGGACACTGTAAAGGTCTGACAGCTTTATATGACTTGTGAGAAATAACATTCATTGAAAAACTCCATGATCCTGGGCATTAGAAAGAGAGCGGAAGATGGACTGGTTACTGTATGACCTGGTAATCCTAACTCATGGAGGATGTGTTTCTACGCTGTGCATGTGTGTGTGTGTTACCTTCTTTTAGTGGCAGCAGGGTGATTGCTATGCTGAGCCTCCCGCTGCCCAGGCTCACCAGATGAGGCATAGCTGTTTGGACCTTCAGTCCCTTCCCTGTGTCAATCAAGTCCAGAGGTGGAGACTGCAAGCATCAGAGAGACGGGGGGAAAGGGTCATTTTCACACAAAATGTTTTTATCATTAGTAAATTCTTCATTCTCGGAAGACTAGAAAAATATGGACCACCATGAAAATTGACCCCTAAAACCATTCTGCAGAATGCTAAATTATTTTTTTATGATTAATAAATGACATGAAATGTATGTGTGTGTGTGTATTCTCTCACCTTGGGTTCGACAGGAGACATCTGATCTGACTCTGGTTGGAACATCATTGCAGAGTCCTGCAGTATGGATGAGAGAGAAGGGGAAATCAGCTCAGACCGCACATATAATTATCATTTATTCATGATGTATGTATTTATTCATTATTTAAGTATTTTATGTTCTTGAACATGTCAGCTCAAGAGATGAAAAGGAAAGCTCTGGGTAGACGGCAGCGACGTGCGAACACAACCAGCAGTTGTATTGAACAGAACCTTTCACCGGGTTGGTGAACAGATAAGCCGTAGTGGGTTATTACAGTATGCATTGAGGAAACAATGCTTGTTTTTTCTCCGTATACTAATCTGAGTTCCCCATTCACAGTGTTTAGTGTGTTTTGAATCAGGTTTTATATTCACATTTACATTACTAGGGCTGACACATAGAGACAGACAACCATTCACGCTCACATTCACACCTACGGGCAATTTAGAGTCAACAATTAACCTAACCTGCACGTCTTTGGACTGGGAGGAAGCCGGAGAAAACCCCTGCTACAACGGGGAGGACATGCAAACTCCACCTGTGACCCGGTGGCACTAGAGGAGAGGTCATGGGGTTACCTAAATATTAGGAATCATCTTCTGGGTACCCTGAATGTCTATAAAGAAAAACGGAGCACCTGCACACTGCTCCATGCTTATTGGAGTAGTGTGTGCATCCATACTTATTGTATATTGTATATATACATATATATGTATATATACAATATATACAGTATATGCCTATGCTGAAAATGATAGTGTACATGTCCATCCATCCATCCACTCTGTACATATAAGCAAACACGATATAGACATGCAAGATCAGGGTCACGCAAGTACACAAAAGTTGTACACATCTGCACAAATGATTATGCCCATTATACATTGCTACACTCAAGTACATGCACACACACACAAAAAGAAAAAAAACAACTGCGCACTGCATGTCCAGCTGCTGCCACATGAGAGGAACTCTCCGTGTGAAAGTGTTCCAAGGGGAAAATACCACTAGGGAGGAAAAATACACACACACAAGCTGGTCTGCAGTGGGAGGAACTGGGAAGAAATGTTCCATGAGTTCCCACAATTTGCTGGTTATGCTCTGCCATCACACTGCCTAGCTGCATGGTACTTTAACTGTATGTGTGTGTTTCACCTAGCAAGCAACACAGCCAAACGATAGCGATGTCCATCATGACCTGTATGTACAAAACTTTGGCCCAGAACAAGATACTATCTTGACTTCTATTCCATATTAATGGTAGAAAAAGATTAATTATACGCACATCACGTAGGTGCGAGGCTATCGGAACAGCGTCAGTAAAGAAAAAGGTAACGCCTGCACACTACTCACAATATTTTTATTGACTATGTTTTTGTCAGGTCAAAAGGTCAGCGAAGTTGACCTTTATAAACATTCATGGTACCCAGAGGATGATTCCTAATATTCACGTAGCCCCATGACCTCTCCTCTAGTGCCACCATATGGCCATTTTGGAGAAAGGCTTTCATCTTGTGCCACTAGTCAAATGTCCAGATATGTCATAATCTAAAAGACAGATTGTACTGATCAAATTCATGCTCCAAAGGAAATAAACCCATTTAATTTTAGCATTTTTATCAAGCGTCCACATCAGGACAAACCTCAGAATAGCAACTGTTTGCTATTCTTTATTGTATTAATACACATTTCAGCCTCTAGGGGCCACTAGCGAGGCATTACTCTCATGACTATTATTATTTTGTATTAGTTGACAGTGGAGTCCAAGATAAAGAAACATTTTTTAATAATAGGAATACGTAAGAAGCCATGAGAAAACTCTGAAATAGCAGAGCAGGATTATACTGTACATGGCATGAAAGGAAGAGAACTATAAAAAGGAATGAAAACAGAGCGAGATAAAAAGGAAACAAAATCAAAAGTGCCTCAAAAATATGTGTGTTTGATTAAACACACTCAGATCCAGTGCCAAGGACAACCCCTGCAGTACCCTACAATTCAATAAGGAAAACATTTATTTGTGTGCATACACACACATTCAAAGGCACAGACACCCAGCTGGATGAGTGAAATGCTTCTCACCAAAGCAGAGATGATTACAGCATTTGGGAAACCACCCCAACCACATCTCCTTTTCCACCTTCTGTCATCTCCTTCCTCTCTTCCTCTTCTCTCTCTATGTCATCCTGTAATAATCCTGTAATAATATACATTATCCACCTCACACAGGTTTCAACCATTAGTATCTCATTTGTTTTCAATACTCCTTCCTTCCTCTTACCGAAGTGCTCTCTTCTATTTCTTAAACTGTTTTGCTCGTCTTCCCTCTCTCTTCCTCCTGTCTTTCTCCTTTCTATCTCACTCTCCACTCTTTTCCTTTCTTTCCTCCAATCACCAGCCAGAGGAAGCGCAAATCAAAGTCAGCTCCATACCATTTCCTCTAATTCAGCGCCGACTTCCTCTCTGAGGTCACTTCCTTTGCTGCTTTGACACCCTTCTTGCCTTTAAACACACACCAACACACACACACACTCGCTATCCTTTGCAATTCAGCCGCCCTTGTAACCCCTATATGCACACACAAACATCCACAAATAAAGTCACGCATCGGCTCTTTTTCTTATCGCATAAAGATATGAGGCCCCGCGTTCCACAGATTTTTTTTTCATCAGTAGTGTAGACAAAGCAAACACGCGGTGTATGATGGCAACAACATCAGCTGGACGGTTTCTGCACAGACCAGATGAAAAAAATGGAGATCAAATGAAGGTTCAAAGTTCAACGGGGACTGTTTTGAGTATATCTTTTCCTCCCACTTCCTTCCTGTATGTTCTCTCCCACCTCCTCGACTCCCCTTCTGTCACATATTCTTTACCCCGTCGTTACTCCTCATTGTCTCTCTTTCTTTTCCATAACCACCCCCCTCTTCTTCTTTCACCAGGTGAGCTCGCAGTCTGGGCAGGTCAAGACAAGTCTTTGGCCTTGTTGTGCTCTAGTTAAAGCTGAGCAGTGAGGCGCCTAAACACCCCTTCTAGATTTTCACTCCAGATTTCAGTTCTGGCATCCTGAGGGGTCTCCACAATCTCCAATCACCAGACCTGGTGATGCTATCAGGGCGTCTGGATTAGGTATGAGATTATAGGATGGGCTCTGTATTTGCAGGTTTGTAGAGAAACTTGTAAAGACACAAACATAATGTTGTACTTGTAAAGACCGTTGCTGTTATTTCCCTAGCCTTTAAAGCTGCTAATCAGTATATTCATATTGATAATGGATGGAATAACTATAGAAAATGTGAAGGGATTGCTCAGTTTCTCTCTGCTTTTTAGCATCATAGTTGGTGAACATCGAGGAGCTGCTAAAGCATGGAGGATGAGAACTAATAGTATATCAAACACACGTGATGATAGTACACCATCCTTAACCATTTCAGAGATAGCACACAATTTACTTTTAACGACAAAATCTTATTTTAAACCATGACAATTGTTAAAATTTACAGTGTTCAATTCTTCAAATTGTTTGTTTTATATTGTTCAGGTGTATTGGTGTATTGCTATGTCGCTGACATTAACTTGACAGGATTTCCATTACAGCTACAATGGAGTTTGATGGCAGCATAATATTTTATAATAATATAATATAATAATTAGTATCAGATTCCAGTAACTAGTACCATATGAGGCAGAAATGAGGGAAAGAAAGTCCAGTAGAATAAACATCAACATTTCATCTTGAATGGAATGAAAGACCGGGGAAGTTTTCAAACGTATTTTTTTTTTCTCTTTATGGGAAAATATCCTAAATACATAGCCATGACCTACTTTTACTTTAATCCTAAATCGGTTGTATACTTAAATAATTGAAGACCAGCTAAAACAACTTCATCCATACACGTTTTTAAAATCACAGGGACACAGAAAATGCCTGCATACACAATCTCTCTTTGATATCATCTGTAGAACAGCTGAGTTTCCCCAAAAGGCTCAGTTTCCCTGAACATTTTAGTGACATCTGGAGACAGAGATGGAGGGAGAAATATGGGGTGATGGGAAAAGAGAGAGTGATGGAGGATAGAGAGAGGACTCCTAAAACCAGAAGCACATATCCAGCATTCTCGGGCTGTTTCATCTCATCCTTTTTATTTTCTTCATCCTCTGCTTTCGTCCCTCCGTCCAGTCTCTCCTCCTGTTTGTATTTCCTCTACATCTGTTTCGCCTTTGTCTCTGTTTCAATCACCTTCTGCATTATTGTTGCTGTCTGTTTCTGCTGCAGGCTGCATTCTCATGATAACCACATCTCAGGACATCTCAGCGTGTTGCTAATGACACTAATTTGGAACAGATTTGTTTTAGTGCACTAGTCGGGATGGTTAAGTCACTTGCATGTGTGTGTCAAAAACAGTAAGCACATGATGTTGGGTTAAGTCTTCAATATGGCAGTTTTTCCTGAATAAAATAAAGATAAGAAATTGAACAGTTTTCAGTCTTTAACTGTCTGAATGTAAATACTGAATTCTCTCTTTTGCAAATGCTTGAAATAAAGTTCAAAATATTCTTGGAGTTGCGATCTGAAGCTGTTAAAATAAGTGTAGCGACATTAATCATCAGGATTCTTCTTTTCTACTTTTAATGCACATATTCCATGTTGCCCATCTGCTTCTTCAGTGCATGTGGCTGCTTTATTGAACATTGGCCTTAGGCTATAGAGGGTGTTTCAAGGCAGGCAGCTCCTCAAGATGATATATTGACCAACTAATGAAGATGAAGATGGGAATAATGATACATTTAGCTAGCTGCGGTCAAGGTGACTGTTAAGCTTGCACTTGCTACAGAAATAAAAAAATTTGGCTGGTTTCATGCACAAAAGACTCATTGGCTCAACTTCTTTGCACACAATTTGCAAGAGTACAGCACAGGCTTTTTGTTACATCTGTTTCATCTTATGTATAAGCAATTCTCATTTCCATTGACCCCATCTCTGTCCATTTATTTTTTAATATTACCCGAGTTTTATTTGTTTAAAAACGCTGTCTTCCCACCTGGTGTCCTCTCTCATGCTCTTGATGTGTTAAATGCTGTATTTACCCTTGTTGCACTCCTCTTTCTCTGTCTTCATCTCTCTCTTTCTCCATCCCTCTGTCTCTCACTAACATCCCCTCCCCTTACATTCCAGCATTACCCTCTCCTCCTCCCACCTGACAAAGCCAGCATTGTATCACAGATGCTGTTTAATATGGAGTCCCTCTCTCTGTGTCCCTCTTTATACAGCAACTCATGGGGTTATCTTCCTCCCTTCTACTATCTGTACACTCTGTGTTCTGTGCGCAATAATGTATTCAACAAACTATGCCTTATGCATGCATACACACCATAGACGTCATCATTCCCTGCACACATCCTTCTGGACCTAGAATACTGCTCTTCTCTGTCCATATAAGAAACTCTTCAATTTGCCTCATCGTGTGTGGGTGCATGTGTTTCTGTGCATGTGTTTGTGTTTTGGTGAAAACTCTGAAAACTGGTTAACACAACTTGACCTTGAGCCCAGGCTAACACGTAACAAACATCCAGGGGCATTGTTCTCCAACTCAAACTCTCTCACACTATTTTTTCTATCATTTACCCAAATGCAAGATCCTTACAGGAAAGAAAGTCCATTGTTATTGCAGCTGACTCAGAGTTGGAGGAAATCTAACTTGAATTTCTCTCGAGGGTGTGTGTGTCTTTGGAAAAGCCCAGATTACCTTTACCGCCATATGGAGGGGATCAACTGATGTTTGGGTTTGTGAGGGGCCGGATATGACAGTGAGAGAAGGAGGGACGGTGAACTGGTAGAGGGACATATAGCCCACATTGTGGCAACGTATAGCTCACATGGTGAAATGAACTGTGACCGCTGAATAAGAAGAAAAGAGGAAGGCAGAAAGATGGATTTTTAGATAATAAGAGTGTGTCAGGGGAAACAAAATAAAATAAAAACACAGACTAAAGAATCCAGAGATGAAGGAAAAGAGATTAATGGTGGACCAAAAAAAGTTTCCCCAAGTTGCACCACTGGCCTCCGAACAAAATGTGATCCTATACTGCACTGATGACAATCCAAGCATACATACGGTAAACACATCTTGACAAAATCTTGACAACACAGAATAGAAATATCATTTGCTTCATCACTAATTTCAAGTGCTGTATATTATATCACAATTCTTTAGTTTTCGTTCTGGTGCAGTATGAGTCTAGTAGCTGATACCAGATTTGGTATATTGAGTCCTTGTGACACAACAGTTGCATCCTCCTGGTTTCCACATCATGGCCAGAGCCAACTTGACATGTATAATGATTTTAACATATAGCTTATCATTCTATGTTAAAATAACACGTGTTACTATCTGGGTAAAGTGCTGTGGTTGCACACACCACAGACAAATCCACAACATAACCTAATGATTACATGATCCAGAGCCATAATTTGCAGCATACAACTTGTTTCCATATAACTGACAAGACCAACTCCACATGACCCAAGAGTAACATTGTACAGTATATCATTTCCTCACTGGGCAGGTAATAAGATGTCAGATCAATTTAGATACACAGGACCCGATTTAATGCATTTCTGAACGTTGCCACTTGGTCTGGTTGATTTCCAAGTTAGGTCACGTGATTGGCTGCATCAGAGTGGAAGAAACATGTATTGCTTCATTAAACTCATGGAAGCATAGAACAAGTGAGTCATGGAGTAATTTAGGTGTACCAGCTTGTGCCGTGGGCCGATCCACTAAGATATTCTTTAGGTTTGTTTGTGTCAAATGTGGGATGGGGCTCTTATTCACACACTAACAATATCCCATTCATAATCAGTCAAAACAGACTTTAATAGGCTACTCTATCAAAAAGTAAGCACAACTGCAAGACAAGTATACTTTTCTGTAGGCCTGTAAGGCAAGAATATTTAATTATACTTTTCTTAAGTACATCTCAAGCAAAAGTACAAGTAGGCCTATAAGCCAAGTATACTTAGACTTTACTGTGTACTTGTCAGTATGAGCCAAGTATACTTAGACTTTACTGTATACTTGTCAGTATGAGCCAAGTATACTTAAACTTTACTGTATACTTGTCAGTATGAGCCAAGTATACTTATTTATACTTTTCTTAAGTATATTTCGATCAAAAGATTAAGTACAAGTAGGCCTATTTAAGCCAAGTATACTTAGACTTTTCTGTATACTTGTCAGTATAAGCCAAATACAGTATACTTAGACTCCTCTGTATACTTGTCAGTATGAGCCAAGTATGTATACTTCACTTAAGTAAAGCTTGATCAAAGGATTAAGTACAAGTCGGCATAAGCCGAGTATACTTTTCTGTATATTTGTCAGTATGAGCCAAGTATACTTACGTATACTTTTGTTAAGTATATCTCTGGTTAGTAAATAAAACTTAAACTGAAAGCATATTCTCTTATGTTAAGTTTAAAAGAGGTATACTAATAGCATACTTGAATGAACTTCTTTTTAGTAAGGAACTGCTCTGATTTATCCACTTTTAGTCCTCATAATATCCCTATTATGGTATAAAGTAATGTAATTTAAATATCTATATCCCAAGTGGAATCTCTATGATACGCACATACTGTATATACTGGGGACTTTTAATCAGTAGACCAGAAACAAACAAAACATTCCTTGTATTGCAGGCTATTTGCTGAGAACAAAATCCGGATAAGATTTAGCTAATCTTTACACAGCTCACTTGAGAAACAAACACTGCAAAGAAACTCCCTGAGCTGTGGATTAAACACCACCAGGCTGCTGGTTAAAAAACACCATGAAAGAGTTTAAATATACTTCCTAACTTAGAAAAACACATTTGCATCATAATAAAAAAAACGGAATTCTTTAACTTTCCTCCCGACCCCATCAATAAAGACGCACTTACCATTATTGACGCTGGACTGGCCACCTCTGTCATGGTTGCAGAAAAGGACGCAGCTGCTCCAAGGTCCAGAAGATATCCTGTCACTGCTGCGCACTGTGTGATCACAGTCTCCTTCTCGACGGAGAATACATTCCCAGTGCAGCACAAGCAACCTGCGGATGTCTAGAAGGTACTTTTAGTGCTCTGTCACAATTCGCACACACACATGAAACACAAAGGTACACAAACGTAAAAAAGCCTGCAGCCTCAGCCAATTGCGACCTGTGGAGGAATGCAGCAACAGCTGGAAGTGGAGCTGGAGAGGGAACAAGGGGAGGGAGTCTCTCTCTCTCTCTCTCTCTCTCTCTCTCTGTCTCTACCTCTCTCTCTCTCTCTACCTCAAACTCACTGAAACACACACACACAGAGCATAATGTGCAGGTGTTAACAGACAACCTACACTTGACCTCTACTTCTTACTGGCTCAGAGAGAGGCTGACAAAGAGAGGGAGAAAAGGGGAGAGAGGGAGCATTCTTTCAGACCTACTTGGCAGCAATGATAAAAAAAAACCTTGATAAGAAGCATGTTTAACTAATGATATTACAAAAGGAATGCAGTCTAGTCTCCATTCACATGACACAATGCAGTCCACCTAATACTGACAGGTTTGATTCATTCAGTCTATGGAGATGGAGACAAATCCAGACTGGTGCTCAAAAGCAAACCGGCACAACTCATATATCATGCAGCAAGCACTTTCACATCCAGTGATTAATGATGATGGTTAATAAAACATAATTATTTGCATTCCCTTGTAAGAAAAACACCTAAAATTGTACTGTATAGCCTATACTGTATGCGGCCATCTAGAAAATACATTTCCTCTGCATAAACACAGTAGGGGTTAATTGCAGAGTACAACAACAAAAAAACATAAAGTATACCACATAAATTATGATTTCTCCAATTACCATAAGTCTTGAATAAACATTTATGGTGAAACTGAATTCCATCACGCTCAGCTTTTATAGTGCAACAGGAGGAGCTATTTATACAATGATATAAGATAAGAACCAAGAGAGAGTGCAGATGATGAGTTTATCGGCTGTTTCAACAATATTGTAGTTATATGGGGAAAAAAATATTTGTACAAAACATACCTGTGTTGCCTATGTGCTTAAGATAATTTATCCTTTAAAATCTGTCCGATGCAGCAAGGAACTGTGGGTATTTAAGCAGTGACAGTTATGTGCGCCATGTGAAAAATCTCAGCTACATGTACGGTCATGCATCGGTCTGAAGACACCGTGGAGTGAATGCCAGCAGTTCTGTATCAGAGGTATTTTCTTTGGCACAGGTTCATGCATTCTCCACAATTCCATAACAGAGGTTACATAAAACAACAACAACACACATTGTGCTCAACTATAATACAACCTAAGTCATGCAGGCTTTTGTTTAGGCTATGCACACGGACCGCAACTGAAGCGTAACCCGTGGTGTGTTCTTATGGCTAGACAATGATAAATGCAGTCTTGGAAGTCGTCCTCTGGTTAGGACGGAGGCCAAAGGAAGGTTTGCATACACAAACAAACAAAAGCACATGCACACACACACACATGCATATCCATGGCAGTGGTACTATCTTATCTCTCAGGCACCGCAAGGATCTTTTTGTGGGTAAACAGGAAGAGAGCTCATGCATCCAGCCCTGCTCCACTTTCTCCATTGCTTCTCAGCTGTCCGTCACCCGGTATGTGTAGAGATGTACTGGACAAGAAAGAGACAATAAAGGTTTTGAACCCACAGAATCACATATCCCTCAAAGTGTGAATCTTCAAATTCCATAAAGTTCACGAACCCAACTGTCTGCACTCTGTTATCCCGAGGATAAAGGAGGGAAAAAGGAGACAACATAGGCTGGACCCATAGTGGGATACTTGGGGGAAATGAGCACTGCCCATTGTGATACATTATCTTCTGTTATTACTGTCAACCAATGCAACTAACACCAGACATTCTGAAATTTGCTTCCAATGTGGACTTTTTGGCCGTTTTAGGTCTTGGCTCACCACATTTTTGGAGCCAAAAGCCTTAAAAAGGGAACAGCTAAACAAGGATAATGCTCCCTCAAAGTGGCCTTGCAGTTCCTTTTAACTTTCTTTCTTCTCAAGTGTTTCCAGAAGCGATAAAGCTATTAGGCCTCCATGGTTGCTTTGCTCTAGCATGAGAGCTGCTAAGCTTTTCCCAATGACATCATCTCAGAGAACCGTGGGTTCGAGAGGAACGCCGAACGTTTGATAGCATTCCGGAGCGAATTCCACAGCTCCCATGTGATCCCAGGAAGAGGCTGAGCAGGAACTCTGGAGCTGTTTGGAGACAACCTGTGATAGGAGACCCAGCAGTAAGAGACGCGTTTTCATTCAGATACATCTACAACTGATTTTGTTACAGTCTACTGTACAAACACAAGCCTTTGAAACCGTATCTGAACCACTTACCAATACTCTGACAGCTCATACAATCTCAAAGAAATCCCTGGTATCATCATGGATGTATGGGGCTTTGAGGATTTGTGTGGGTAAAACTATTCAACCCACATGCTTTTTAAATAACATCTTGATGACAGATAATTGGATGACACCGACACAGTTTGTGGCTTAAGGGTAAGCAAGGTGCATTTTCATCTGTTTGAGGTCGTCTGGTGCTGTGCCTCTACACGTTTCGTCTGGTCTTTATCTTTCTTTACTCACCCCACATTGGGTCAGAGGTGGGATAGTCATAAGATACAGTGTCGTCTGTTTTTAACAGCTGTTTCAATACTGTAGTCATCATGGTCTAAAAGAGAACACTAGCAAATCTGTGTGTAATGGATGTTACTGAGCTGGTCGACTCGGGTCGCTGACGTCATTTTACACCAGGGATATAGCAGTGGTTAAATGAATCCAAACTTGGTTTACTCACCAGTGTATTTTGCAGAATACTGTTTAATCGCTCTTTTTAAGGCTGACATAAATGGCGTTCCAAGAATAGTTGCACATCTTTATTTAACACAAACACACCATGCAACCAAAGCATGAGTGTGCTGATGTTACTGCCACTGAAATGCCAAAACAAAACATTATTAAAGACTGGAAACTGACCATGTGTTTGGCTGCGATGAAGCCAACTGAAGTCTGTTTGCTATAACTTTGTGGTGCAGATGGGGAGGGGATGGAATTTAGGGAGAGAGAAATGATGTGATGGAGCGTAAAGGTCGTAAAAAGCAAGTGTAGTTGCACATCTACTTAGAATGTAGACCAAAAATAGTTTTGGAGAGGTGTGTGTCAATGTTTGCACCACTTTCGGCAGACTCGGTAGGCAAACACATGCACACAGGCACAAATACAGTATCATAATACTTTTTATTAACACCTGGAAGATCATGCTTGAGTTGCCATCTTCTCCTTTGAAACCCGGGAAGCCAGCAGGGATACAGAGGAGTGTGTGAGAGTGTGTGTGAGAGAGAGGGGACCAATCCAAACAACAAAGGAATGCTCTCCATCATTCGGAGCTGCTGCTCTGCGCTCTCCCACTTGCCTGCCATGGTATGTGTAATTACACGACAATTAAAGTGCCTCTGCTTGTGACTATGTGTGTGTTGGTGTGTGTGAGCCTCACGGCGCTTAGTGACCACCGACCATGTCAACAATGTGGCCTGGACAGAACAGGCAATTTCACACAAGTGAGTCAGGGAGTGAAAAAAAAGAAGGATGATATGGAAAGAAAACATTTGACTTTCCTGTTAGATGCTGCTGCTGCTGCTGAAGGGGAAAAAACAGCTGTTCAGATATCTCTCTCTCTCTGCATCCTCCATTTTTCTATGATTCCAGCTGGACTTTCTCTCACTTTCTTCTCTGCTTTGTAAATCAGTTGCGTCGTCTTCTGCCGTCTCTTTCTCCTCCTCTCATCCCCTACTCTGACCACAGGAATGCAAGGCGACTGTCAAGCAGTACTGTCCACATGCATAGTAATCACTTAGCCCACAAAGCACACACACAAACACCCCCCCCCACGTACACACACAAAACATTTCAGACTACAATACATTGGCCATTTTATCCCCTTGCTATTTATAAAAGATATGTCTTATGGAGCCCAATGCAGACTTGACATGTTCATAAATGTTCTTCTTTGCATTTTCCCTACATAATTTTATCATCCCAGGAGATTGTTTCCATTTCTGCATCTCTAGTTAAACAATAGAAGTGAAAAAAATACTGAGCAAAAATACCGTAAACATGAACATTTACAGATATGTATGTATGGGTGCACGTGTTTTATGAGCACGTGGCACAAGTTCCACACATACTTGGCGTCTGCCTCTGCAATCCCCCCCTAAAAAGTTGCCACTGTTTGCATCGCTAGTTAAACTTTACAACTCAGCGATATGTACTGAAAAACAGTGTTGGCACAGTGGGCTGCTTTTTCACAACACGTGGCATTGCTTAACATAGAAACAAAAATACTGCAGTCTGTACTTTTCATTATGGGAAAAACACCAAGTGCATGTAGTTAAAAACCCAACTTTAGCTCACTGTCCAAGTGTTTGCAATTATTAAAGAGGACCTACTATGCTTTTGTGCATTTCCCCTTTCCTTTAGTGTGTTGCATAGTTTTTTGTGAAAGTAAATGGTCTGCAAAGTTACAAAGCCTAAAGTCCACGCCAAAAAGAGAGTTAAACCTGGTTTATGGTCGCACTTCAACATAGATGCCTTAAACAAATATGTGATGTAATCAGAATATTCCAAAAAGCAAAAGGACAGCTATTGTAACATTTGAGATGTGTAAGAGTCATATGATCATTGTTCAGGTTTGCAGGTAGCTGTGAATCTGTTTCTGCATGGTGACCTGTGCTGCATTGTCATTAGATAGTACCAATGTGGTATATTTCCAGTTTCCTCCAGAAGGGAATGTAAGAAAACAAATCCAGAAGCCAAAGCTGTGGTATGACAGGATTTGGTCGACCTTATGATGATGGCAATCTGAGCTCCAGCTTCTTTCCCTTTTTTGGACTTGATGATATTGGGGCAGAGAGTCGGCTGAACCTTGTCAGCAAAAGAAATAGCTATTTGTTAGCTGATGAAAAAAAAAATCCTTATTATGTCACTAATGCAATACATTATGATTAAAACTAACTTCATAGGGGCTCCAGCATTATGTAAGAACTATTATCTAACCATGGTGGAAGAATGTGCCATCTGACCTCCACCACTCCGTGGGTCAGCGCACATTTGTCCTGTTGTGCAAACATGTGTCATCTTGGTTTGCGGTCCTGTTCAGACATAAGCAGGTTGTTGAGTTTGATGACAACGTTGGCAAAGTCAGTGAGCTCCACAAAGTCAGAGGTGATGATGTTGACCCCGTCCACCCCCGGCTTCTGAGCCTGGACCCAGGACATGATGGTTGGCAGGTTTCTAGAGCCACCGAAGAAGAAATGCAAACAATTTTTTTGTTATACTGGACATGCTGTCACTTGAATTTAAACTGATTCGGCAAACATACTCAAATTATCTAGAGCCAAGTTTCTGTCTCTGTAAGGTTTATAGTTATGTCTATAACGCTGCCAAACTCTAATCAGTTGTTCCTTGGCTGAATGTCTGTCTGTCCTCTAAATTTCATGAAAATCTCTTGATAAGGTTTTGAGATAGAGAATCTTGATGTGGGAGAAAATGGACCTGATGGGAAAAAAAGTTAAAGGGAGTGATGTTTGTGTCTGTCTGTCAGTGAGACTACGTTGCCACTATTGTCTCAAAATCGTTGCTTTGCATTCAAACACTTTCTGTTTTGGAAAACACACACGCACACAAACACATGACCACGACTCTGTAGCCGTATCATTTCCAACACCCTTAAATTCTCCACTATGTTTGAGCCGCCAGCAGAACAAAACCAGGAAGTCAGAATGTTTGCCCAGCGGTGATAAACAATCCCATTTCCTCGGAAGTGCAAAATTAGGCCACCACCTCCTGTCTCGCCAGAGAGTCCGCTCAGGCGTTATATACCCCGGCATCAGTGTCTGCTTCTCTCACTTTTAAGGGTATGGTGGATATGTACTCTAAGTCAGGCTTTCCGCTGTCATTTCCACTCAAAGCTTAGGCTCAACGAGCGAGATGACTGCTAAAGTTTGTGCAAATAATTTAGTCCTTGCTTAGGAAATAGGATCTCTTATCTGAGAGATGAAATGTGTTTCTGTTTGATCCTCTATAGTTTGGAAATGGATAAAGAGGATTATAGCTAATCCTTAGTGAAATAAACCAGTGGAAGTGACAGAAAATTGCAACAGAGAAGTCAAATTTAAAGATGCATGCTTAGACAGACTTTTTATAGAAGTAGTCAATCTGTTATATAAGTAGAAGAAACATCCACACTGGTTTTGCTACTACACTACAACCTCCGTCGGAGGGTGTGGTGAGTAATAGATACTCTCTCAGCCAGCCACACTGGTCTCATAGCTCTGTGCCAATCACAGGGAAGCGTGAGCAACAACAGCTCCACACATGTAAAGAAGCTTCTCCAGGAAATCATATTGTTGTCTGGATGGTGCAGCGTGGCATGATGCGAACACACAGCACCGCAAATCTGCAGCCAGAGGCAGATGACGTGGGTTTATATTTATTGAATTTGTACAATGATGATAAAAAATAAATAATAAATCCACTTATATATAGATGGATTTTTTTATTTTTTTTTTAATTCTACCGTATCTCATGTAATAAATGGACACATCATATTGTTAAATGTGACACAAAATGCATTTCAAGAATAAAACATGAAACACCACTTTTTCTGAATAGAAAGTTGGAAAGGAGGTAATGACACAATCATTTACTGGTTGGAGAGTTAAGATGTTTTATTTAAATTTTTAATCATTATTCTGTTATTACTATGTATTTGCTTTAACTACTTAGTTTGCTCTAGTCCCTTTTTCAAGGGCATATGCAAAGATGACAATCCTCTTTGTTGCAGGCATTTGCAGCATTGACTGTACTGCCCTCTACTGGCCACAGACCAAAGTGATTAACTGGAGTTGAGCAGAAGAGAGGAGGCCAAGGTTCAAAGATGCATGAGCACATACGCACTCACACAAAATCTTAGAGATGTGTTTCAAAGCAAGTTATATGTAAAACTAATGCATCTAAACCAACAAAGAAGTTGACATACTAATTCATGTATACACACATCCACAACCTCCTTAAAACACCCAAACGTAGTCACTGACCTCTCCACCAGGTAGTCGCGTAGCCCCCAGACGAGGCCCTTGGCCACGGTGTTGGG
>CAKAKQ010013492.1:0-17171 GCA_916700675.1 Helicolenus avius | reverse complement strand
ATAATAATAATATAAGAAAGCATGAGCGCATAACGTAATAACAGTTTTGTGTAATAATATAATAACTTATTACATTATGAGAACATTATAACATTATAAATAAAGCTAAAAAAGTTGAATAATGTAATAAATTCAGCATATAGGGTAATAATTTTGAAAAAGAGCACTCTCCTTGTCTTCTTAAAGCATAAAAGCCCTTGTGCTTTGTATTTTCTGTTTAGTTATAACCATGTTTTTTATTTAGTTTATAGATTATACTTACTTTATTCTGCATTATATTCTTTCCCTTTAGTTGAAAGACATTCACTGAGCTTCAGTTTCAGAGTTTACTAATTGTGTTTCTGTGTGTTTTTGTGTTTTGGGTTGTTTGAGCTTCTGGTTATAAAGAAACAAGTTAAAAAGTAAACATCGGCTTAACACTAAATAAACCTCTGGCATCACCTAGAAGGCTCCCCACACTCAGAAACACAAGCTTTTATGACGTTTAAATTATTACAGTTATACCGTCTTCATAGAACCGACAGAGAGGTGATAGATACATAAATAATGAATTATTGTTGTGCAAAACCAATAAACGTTGTAAAATAAACTTTAAAACGACATAATCTCCCAAAACATCAACAAAATTTAAAATGAAATTTAAAAAATCATATTTGTACTCACCTCATTAAATATTGAAGAGAAAGCAGCTGCGCAGGTTTATATCTCTTCCACAGGATGAACAGGAGCACATATGTATGGTTCGGTTGTTTTACTCCCGGTTATATAGGAAGATCCTCAAACATGGGTGTTGAACCCGGCCCATATTTCCATTGGTGGAGACTGAGGGTTGTACCATTACACCCCTCTTACGTCACTAATAAGAACCATACCGACTCGGACCTTTGACGGTATCAATCACCGGCTGGGTTTCACGCGGGCGACAACATCTGTGCGTCACGCGCACTGACATCAAAAGAGAGAGAGGGCGCAAAGTGCGCGTTCATCAATACACGGTAGCAGGCAGGAAACTGGAAACTATGTCAATATTCAAATACTGCATGTATTTCTGCTTTGCTGAAAAATAAAGAGTAGTTATGAGATCCATTATTAATATAGTTATCAGTAACTATGACAAGTCAAACTGTCTGAAAAAGACATATTCTAAAAAACATAAAAACAAATTCTATATAATTAGACTTAATGTATTGGATGTAAACATGTTTAATTCACTACACTTATGCATACAGTAAGGGTAACTGGAACACTGAAAACAATTTCTGTTAATTTACAGCAGGATTTCAACAGTATTAACCTGTTATTGCTAAAAACAGTGCTTTACTGTTAATACAAAAGAAAACCTGTTAAATTACACTCATAGGCCGTTTTTTAACTGAACTATAATGCATTCTTAAAAAAACAGCACTTTACTGCTGATCAACTGTCTAAAGTATCATCAGTAACAGTTTCATGCAGTATTGTTTTAATTGTGGGACCTGATCTGCACATGTGAGGCTTGTACATTGTACATGATTGTAAAATCAGTGAATTAGCTCTGTTCTTCACTCACATGTTGTTATGGTTTGCATTCTGTGCTTGCAGCCAGCTATAGACAGACATTTGGGGAAAAATGTCAACAAGTCTATTATAGCCTTTTTCCTAACAGGTGCCTGTAATTGTATTTAGTGTGACTATTCCTATGTCTGTAACCCGCTAAGTCTATTCATCTAGGTAAAAAAATAATGTTTATTAAAATGTATGTAAAAAATAAAAAGTGCATTAAAACAAATCAGTAAGATAATGTAAAAGAAAGGTGAAAAACAGATATATAATGTACCTTTAAACAGTAAATTAACTGTAAAATACTGTGTGTTCTATGAAATTAGACTTAATGTAATGGATGTAAACATGTTTAATTCACTACTTTAGTACACTTATGCATATATTAAAGGTAACTGGAGGTCATAAGCCCTTTGCTTTTATGGTGTTCCGTGCTGAAACAAGAAGTTACTTATTCATAATGGGTATGACATACTAATACCTGAGTCAACAAATGAATGTCTTCATGTGTCACAGTGTGACAGTGATGTGCAGCCTCTAGACTGTCCGGGCACATTGTGTTAAGTCAATAGGTCAGATAGACAAACATAGTTTCGACAAAACACTCTCATGGTGCATGGGAGAGAAATAAGGGAAAAGCATCTTTCCCTCAGTTCCGACCAGTTATCTGCTGTTTGTGGAGATTACAGTGAGCAGCCTAAGGGTGGCATTTAGGCAAAAAAAAGCAATTAAGTCACACTTAGACAACATCTGTGGAAAACATAGAATATTATTTTTAAAAGCATAACATAATCACTGGTTTTCTTCTCAATGGGATTTAATAAGAATAATGAAAAAAAATTAAAAAAAGATAAAATGCCGCCAGCCTTATCCTTTAATATAAAGCCATTCATTCAACCTTTTTGTGGACCCTTTTATTGTCCTTTATACCTCAATAACAAATATAAAACATGTCTAAGCCCAAATAGGTATCTGGTATTTCCTGACCACAACACGAGCAAAGGACTGGTTTAAGTTGTTGTGAAAGTTGTTATGTGGCCTTTAAGTTTGATCTCAGCATTCTTCCAAAACTGCAAAGTCATTGTGTAGTACACTACTCCATCAAGAGGCGCCAGCTCAGTTTCCTAAATCAGTATGGTGGTGGTTTCAAAATGCACTCATACCAAATAGTCAGAGCTTTGCCTTCAGAGTTGTTTTACTTGCAACTTGCATTTAAATGCTAAAGTGTCACAAATTTAGATTTAAGGCAAAGCACAAGGCCATTAACAGTGCAGTGCATCTATAGAATGTGATTCTTATTTCATTGGCAGTCATTTGGAGGTTAGTCTCCGGTACAAATCCTCAGACTGATAAATGTAATTAGGGTAAATGTGGGTGATGAAGTCAGATGAGTGACTCTGTCACCTACGCAGAAACCATTAACGTGCCATTGAGCAAGACACTGATCCATTTCACCAGTGCAGTTGCCAACAGGACAGCTCCCCAGGGTCAGGGATTTATGGATGGATAGGTTAAACATGTGGCTTTCACCCAGCAAGACTAGTGTTGCTGTACCGCGTGTTCCTGTACCAAAAGTAGTGTACTTATTTTAACCCTCTGAGACCCACAATAGACCCGTTTTTATCTTTTTTTTTAGGGGGGTACAGGGATCTTTAGGGGGAGATAGCAGGTCAACAGTAGATGTCACATAGAAGTGGTGTACATCATCTGAAAGCTGGAACCTGAAGATGAATTTGAGATGCAGCTCAGCACTGTGTGTCAAGTTGTTCTAGTCATAAATCAGAAATAAACATGAATTAATTAATTATTTAATCATTCAAAAATAAACTGTGAAAGTGTATAAGAGCTTAGAACATGATGATAGAAGTATATGATGTCCATCCCCATGCTCTATTATGTCTCATAAGTTGTTGCAGCATTTTTGGGTTGATACCATTTGTTACAAAGATTTGGTGCTGAATGTAACCATTTTTTACCACTGGAGAATTGATCAAAATGATCAATAATCCCTCCAAAATACCACATTAAGACACCAAGACCTTGAGGAACACCATAGAAAAAGGCATGCTGTGTTTTGTGATCAAAAACCTTTGACATTTTGAGATATCTGCAAGAATTGCATTTTTCGACGACTGGTTGGCGAGCACTTCTGTTGTGTAAACTGCTCAGAAACCCCCTTATTGTCAATCTAGCTAGGAAAGCCATCCATCTTCTGAATGCTATAGGTCTCTAGTTTGTGGCTGTAAAGTTCCATGAGGCTTTCTAGAGGTCACCACAGGTCATTTTATACAGCGAGGTGAAGTTTCAAAAAAGGCTCTCACTACAATGAAATGTCTCCTATGGGGACTAACATCATCACACATGAATACAGTTGGGCTCATTGGATCTACAAGAGTATCAGCTTTACAGTGATACACAATTTATGTGATTCCATCCAACCTACTAGAGCCTCTGAAAGACAGTAAAGTCAGTCAGGATTGCTGGTTTCGGGGTTAAAAGCTGCTGTGCTCACATAAAAGATGACTTTGAAACCAATTGCTAAATCAGCTTAAAAAACTGTCTTTGAAAACAAAAAAACACAATGCCAGTGTTACTTCATCAGTCGTTGCTCTTCAGCCTCATGGTGGGACCATGCAACATCACATGTATCTGACGCAACACTGATACGAGGAGAAACCCAGTAAACATTCACAGCTAGTACACCGGAGGATAAGAAAATAAAAAGATACAAGCCTTCTTCTGAAAATGCACCCTAAAATAGAATTATTAATTGTTTTCTGACATTTTAAGGCAATTTCTGATAAAGTCTAATGAAACATGTAACAGCTCGAACTGAAATTCCTGCCGAATCAGTAACTAATAACAGGATGAAATCATCAATTCAAGCACGATGCTGTGATTTCCATTTTATCTATTCATGTCGATATATTAACTTTATTGACTAAAATACTGTGAATGTCATCAGATAAATTCTGCTTTTTGGGTCCCTTTAGTAGGGAGTTATATAATAAGTCAATACTCACACAGTATATCCTTTGGAACTTTGTACCCTGCCATTTAACCAACACTGTGTTGCTTTGCCAAGAGCCTGGGTCAATCTGTCTCTCACTGCTGGTGATCGCATTTGTGCACAAACAAAACACATGCTATTTGAACAGCATGCATGAATTCCTAGAAATCAAGACAATAAAGAGAATAAAGAAGAGCAAAGAACACTTTCAGCTCCGTCGGGGCTGTTTGAATGCATTTAACATAACTGTCAGTATATGGGTGCTCTACAGTCGTAGCGTCGGTCTATTTGACCACGAGAAGAGAGTGACGGCCGGCTTGACCGCACGTTACCGCGATACGATAACGTTTCCTGTCCGTGACAGAGTTAGCATGCAGCTTTAGCCGTGATGTCTAGCTCTGCTTTTCCTGCAATGTGTGAAATCCAAAGTGTTTCCATACTTTACTGGATGTGTAGTGTTTACCACGCTGGATTTAACATGTGAGGGTGCAGGTTGTATCCACGCAGACCCTCCAACGTTTTCTACTTCCTCGTTTCGGCTTGCTGCTGTTTGTTTTGGTTGAAGGATACGAAACGGATATGACGTCACGTTACTCTGACTTCAACAATAAAAGCGGTAACTTCCTTCAACCTCTGCATAGACTCAAATGAAGCAAATATATTGATTCTGGTATTAAAAAATGAATTTCAAAATCGTAAAAAAAAATGTCGATACATAGGTGAATCGATTTTTTTCCCTCCCCTATTGTATAGGGTGTGTTTCTCTGGTGCACCGGTAAACACACCCAACAGTGATATCACACCCTGTACCCAGGCACACTTCTACAACATTGAAGTCAGAAGGCCTAATGGATGAAATAAAGCAAAAATATAGCTTCGGGTCTCGGTTCGGGTTCAGGTCTCAAAGTTGGCAGTACCAGTTGGATTGGGTCTTAGAGGTGCAATGTGTAAGATCTGGCCAGAATTTTTGTTTAAAACATTATAAAAATGAACTAACATTATGAACAAAATGTGAGGAGGTTATAGTGTTGTTGTAATGCCAAAGGCGTTTATCTATGGTGTTAAAGTGAGTCACTCTCACGTTGAAGGTACTAGGTCCTACGGTCCGTGTATGTTTTGGTTGTTTGTTTATTGGATTAAATCCAAAGTGGCCGGGGGTCATTGTGGGCTGGAGGCCAGCGGAACTTGTGTACAGGTTGCACAGACACTTAACAATCAAAGCAACATATTTCCTATGCATTTTCTGTGTTGAGCTTTCTGTGCGGGATTCATCATTCAAGGGCACATTTACAAATCAATCTTCAGGTCAAAAGCGGGTAACCAGTATCCTGATTTTACCTCCACCACAGAGGCTGGACGTATCAACTATTCCCTCCAACAGCACTGTGTAAATACACATGTGCAAACACAGGGAATTACTGTAGGCCTCAGTGCTGACCCTTGGTGATATGCTGTTCAGGTCTACACCAGTTTTTTAACAGTCTTCTACATCCATTTCACTATTATGCGGACATTTGGTGTTGAGTCGTGCCACTGGACACCCTCCCATACAGAGCCTGATTCCACTAAGCTGATTGGCTGAGAGGAGGCCGGCACCAAGAAAAGCAGACGTGACTCCCAGTGGGTGGCCCGTTGGGTATAAGTCCAACTCTTCCTGATATCATCGAATAAGATAATGGTGGCAAGTGGATACTAGTCCACCCTTTTGCTTTGTACACACACACTACACGCTACACGCTACACGCTACACGCTACACACACAAAATCAGGCTCTTTATAACACCATGAAATGGACCTTGCAGCACAGCTGAACTAATTTTCGGGCTTTAAAGAACATGTATCTCTACAGCACTGAGCACAAATGTCTCTACGTTGGATCCCTTTAGGATCCTACTTCACAACCATGCTAAAGGCTCTATATGAGGCTGTACTTAGGCATACTGGTGCTTTATTCTAACTTTAGAGTGCATGCAGATGTTTAGCAGGTGTCATTTTTATTTGTATATGCTGCCCTCAGGGTCCATTTTTAAGAAATATAACATTCCTTTTCATTGTTTTGCAGATGACATCCAAATATATTTGCCTTTAAAAACAACCAGTAAAGACTCATTGCAGCCTTTGTTGAACTGTCTACATGATATCAGGACTTGAATGGATCTGAACTTCCTCAATCTTAATGAAAATAAGACTGAGATCATTACCTTTGGACACCCAGACCTATTAGACAACTTGGTTGGTATTCTTGGCCCTTCGGTCTTTCAAAGACTCGTGTGAAAAATCTTGGCGTAATCTTTGACAGCACCTATGAGAGCCATTTTGTATTATTTACAGTCTTTTGCATTTGATTATCATTTAAAAGGTACATTGTGTTATGCCATCAAAAATGTTTGACATACATTATTATGTATACTAATATAGATACTATATAGAATTTAGGTCACAAAGTCAGAAAAATTGTTGCTCCCCATCCTGCTCCACTGAAGCCTAACTTGCACTAACCACACTCAAGGCACACGCCCAAATTGTCCACAAGCAAGACGACTAGTGAAGCACAGCACTTTCAATTTTGAAAAACAAATACACTCAGTTGTAAAAACCAGCTTTTTTTCAGTTAAGGCTTTTGGCCAAGGTTAAGGCCTATCTGCCTCCAAGGGATCTTGCGAGAGTTAGCCATGCTTTTATTACCTCTTGGTTAGACTGCTGTAATTCTTTGTATGTGGGTTTACAACAGTCGTCTCTTCACCGCCTGCAGTTAGTACAAAATGCAGCTACTCGCCTTCTCACTGGAAAAAGAAAACGTGATCACCTATCACCAGTTCTGGCCTCCCTCCACTGGCTTCCTGTCCGTTTCCAGACTGATTTTAAGATTTTGTTGCTTGTTTTTAAGGTTTTAAATGGGCTGGCACCACCGTATTTATCAGAACTATTGCACCTCCATACTCCGGTCAGAGCACTGAGGTCAACCAATCAGATGCTCCTGGATGTCCCCAGATCTAGACTCAAAAACAGAGGCGACTGAGCTTTTGCGGTGGCCGCCCCTAATCTCTGGAACAGTTTACCTCTTCATATTAAAACTGCTCAGACCGTAGAATCGTTTAAGTCGCTAAAGACTCACCTCTTCTCGCTGGCGTTCGATTAAGTTCATTTTCTGTTGTGCTGCTGCTCTTTTACTGCTGTAATGTGCAGATTATGGTTATTGTTCTTGCTCGGTTCATATTGTTGTATGATTTGTATTCATTCTTATTATGTACTTGTTCAGCACATTGGTCAACTGCGGTTGTTTTAAAATGTGCTGTACAAATAAAGTTTGACTTGACTTGACTAATGTTTACCATGTTATCTTAGCGTGTTTATATGTTAAATTTGCTGAATGGAACTGAACATTGCTGAGGCCGACGGGAATGTCATTAGTGTTGCAGGTCAAAAAACAAGGTATTGGACAAATGAGCTAAATTCTGAACGCAGCCTAATGAATAACTGTAATCCACAAATATCAACCTCATGGTGGTGCTGGAGGAAAAGTTGGTGGATCACCAATCATTAGGATATATCATCTTGGATTCATGACTGTACAAAATGGTGTATCAATCCATCTTGTTTACGTGTAAACTTTGATCTGCTGATGGTGCTAGGATTATCATTACATTTCATCCCCTGGGGACCACGAAAGCCTTCATAAAATGTCATGGCAATCTATTCAACAGTTGTAGAGATATTTCTGTCTGCACCAAAGTGTTGCTGGACCGACCAACCAACAAAAAAGCACATCACAAGGCTCTGTCGAGAACCCAACTGGGTTATTTATTCTCATTTGTCATTGATTTGTCAACAAATCTAAATTTCTGTAACTTCACAAAATACCCAAACATTCAAGAAACACCTGCTAGAGGAAATGCTACAGTATTATAATAATTGAGAACAGACACAAGATGGTAATTTTCTAGCTCTATCACAGCAATGTGTATCAAAGATCTTTCTAAGTGTGTGCTTTCCAGTGGCAACACTTGAATTTCCCACTGAAATCCATATGGTCATGTAACAGCTGCAAAATACAAATATTTACAATAAGCATTTTTTGTTCAATAGTACAGTCACCACCCCTCAATCAGAGCTGGACGCCAGAGGTCTAAGGTTATGTACTGTATGTCCTTTAAAACTGATGCAGGTTTTTAAAAGTGTTCATAGATTATTTAAAGCTACATTAAGAAGTTTTTTGGCTACTTGGGGGCCAAAACAAGCTCCACAACAAGCTACAATTAACTCACTTTGACTCATTTGGAGTCGTGTTTGTATCCACCTGTTTGTGTTTCTTCTTTTAGACTCCACTTCTGAGAAAAATATCTGGTCCTTTGGCTAGTTGCTAACTTTGGCGGAAACCATGTTGTAGACACAAGTTTTCGATACACTGCCCGCTACAATTTGGGAGAATATCGGTTTGCCGCGAGGAGAAACCCGCACGGAGTATAAAAGGTCCAAACGTTTCCTTGTCATGTACATGCGCCCGTCCATTCGGAAAGCAAACTGGGGCTTTAACTTAAAAGAAAATCCATTTTAACGTCTTCATTTCTTAATGTGTCACAGTTTGTCTGTAACACAATCGGGAGTCCAACTCGATCCAACAATTGTTCAAGAGGATGAGTCAAAGCAGGTAGCATTCCCCTCAGACTTAATGTTGAAAAAACAAATCCAATGGATCTGTATCAAGATTTCTTATGTTAAAAGAATGAAGTCTTGGCCAAAATATCGTTATCAGTATTGGTCAAAAAGCCAATAGAGGTCGGGCTATAGTCTGTATGTTCAAATGTTCACATATCTGATCCAGGCTCTTTGCAGTCTCATACTCTAAAAGCCTTTACACACCGACACAAAAATACACTCGCCTGCACATAGTTTTGCATCAAAACCACCGATGCGCATTTGCAACGCTTTTTCAAGAGAGCGTCCCGGTAGCTGGTCCTCTGCCTACACGAAAAATTTGCGTAGGCAGAGGATCAACTACCGGGATCCTATTGACCCAGAGCAGTGTCTGGCAGTCTATCTGAGGTAAGATGTTGTATAGCCTAAGCTACTGTAAGCTATTTTATTGAGTTTCCTTTTAGCAAAAGGCTCCGAGGCTGAGTGAATTTGAGTTCCCTCTGGTAAGCAGTAATGCAGTGTTGCTTCGGACTACGAGGCCTCTGTGTTATTTTACACTAGTGTACATATTAAATATCTCTGTTTTGCACCATGTGATTGGTTGATGCCTTTATTCTCGGTGCGAAAGCTCAGAAAAATCAACCACGTTCCGTAAAAACGTCCGCTTTTTCGTTGCGTAACATTTGCTTTTTTTGTGAAAATACTCATGACAAAAACAACAGTTCAAAAAAATATATTAACCTGCAAATTAATTATACGAAAAAATACGCCCTTCGCGTGTAAAGGCGAGGTTTGTAATCAGGGTCACAATCAGGCGAGTCCTCGCCGTCACTAGAAGAATGACTGGAGTAAAGAGTGTTCACATCAAAAGAAGAATCGGCATCTTCCTCCTCCTCCTCCCTCCTGTCCTCATCATTGTCATCATTGCCGCCTTGTAACACAGACTCTACATATCTGGCGGAGGATCTCCCCTTTGTCACTCTGTAACACTCCTGAGAGCTCAGTTTGTTAAGAGTCACACAGGGCTGTAGCAGCTTGGACTGCAGCAGCACAGCCTGACTTGGCAGTGATAACCTTGGCTGGACAGCCAAGCAATCGTTGTTGAAGGTAGAGGAGACAACAGTGGAGCATGGTAGGGTCGTTGATTGAAAAGGACTGATGTTATGTGTATGAGGATGAGGTTTGATGGAGTTCTGAGGGACAACTTGTTGAGATAATTCAGTAGATAAAGGGATTTGGTTAGCAGCACAGACTGAGGATAATGTCCCGGACTGGGAAGTAGAGGTTGAAGCATCTTCTGTAGGAGGTCCAGAGACATTGATGTTGGGTAAGGGCGGACAACTTGTCCACAAGGTAGTGGGGGCCTTTTCGAACTGCTCAGCTGAAGGGTTTTGACTGAATCCGTCCAGAGCCTTTGAATATCCGGTGGTTGTACCACCAAGTCTGAACTTTCTTGAAAGTTTGGAATAAGATTCTTGAGTTGGTGGTTGACAGCTGGTAGAGTTACATGCATCCTGAGATAAAGGAGCTGTCTGCACTTTGTACGTTGTGTCTGGTTGGTCAAACATAATGTCTTTCATTGTTCCTCGAGGTATGGCATTGTTCCCTGAGGTATGGCGGTGTCGAGAGGTTAGTACCTGAGGACTGGAAGTGGAAGCTGCCGATTTGTTACTAGACATGGTGAAGCGGTTTAGAGGTGCTTGATGGGCTTTAAAGGTAGGGTAGATCCCTTTGACAGAGGCAATGTCTATCAATCGGACCACCGGCGACAACAGGACGGGCAGCTGAGTGTCTCTGGATGAAGAGGGCTGTGGTAGAAGTTTGATTTGAGACGTATCACTTGCTAATACGGTTGGTCCAGAGCTTTGCTCATCTTCGAGGTTTGCTTGTTCAGATGCCTGGGCTGCTGTCTGAAGATGGGTGGAGGTCTGTGGAGATGGATGTTGTTGGCCAGGGGGGCATAAGATGAGGTCAGAGGGTGTGAGGTCCTGTGATGAAGAGGTTGATGAGGACGGCTGGAACAGTGGGGGAGACAAATAAACATTAGCCTGAAGCAGCAGCTCTTCTGAGCACTCGTCAGGACATTCCTGCAGGATGCTCTTCACCCATCGTTGGTGTTTGGAGCAGAACTGAGGGGAGGAGGCGGCCTCCTGAACACGTTCACTGCTTCTCTGACTGATTTCCTCTTCCTTGTCACTGCTGTCATCCTCCACCCTCTTGACTACCTCACTATCCTCCTCTGTTTGTCGATGTCTGCTAACATCTGAAACATTGCCATTCTCCAACAAAAGAGTTCTGTCTTTGGGCACATCTTGGTCAGCATCCTCTCCTCCCTGAAAAACCTCTGGCTGAAACTGTAGGGGAGTCTTGGCTTCCGTTGACTTGAAGAGAGTCT
This sequence comes from Helicolenus avius, assembly GCA_916700675.1. NCBI lineage: Eukaryota > Metazoa > Chordata > Actinopteri > Perciformes > Sebastidae > Helicolenus > Helicolenus avius. The sequence goes on along the minus strand of CAKAKQ010013492.1, from coordinate 5,592 downwards.
TTGAAGAGCTGCCATACAGAATAGACTTTGAGAGTTGAGAGCTTTCCATTCCATTCTGTCCGTCTGCTAATGACTGAGAAATACTGCCTGGACGACAGGAAGCAACATCTAAAGGAACAGAAAGGCAGCGCATTGTTGATTAACAAATGTAATAATTATCATCAGAAGAAGAAATGCATTATTGGCTAAATGTAAACGCAATTTTTTGTTGCCATTGGCAACACTCAAAGACAGAGTGTAACACATAAGGACAACACAAAGTACAAGCACAATTAGATGTTATTCTATAAGATGTTGAATAGTATGTTGATGTTTCAACTATGTTATAAGAGGAACTCTGCATATGTGAAAAAAGTTGTCTGATAAATTGCTTGATGTCACTTGAGTCAGCGATGGTTGGGGCTGAAGACTAAAAGTTTGAGATGGAGGTGTGGAGTTAGTAAGGAGGAATCTTACCACCCTGCTAGGATAACCCACCCACATCTAGGGATGCTCTGAATTTTTTTTTTCTAACCGATAACCGACCCTCGTTAACCGATTATTAACCGTTAACCTCTCTAATGAACTGTTGACGGTTGAGGTAGTGTCATGGTTATGTCATGAAATTAAATCCATCAATTTCTATATCGTTTTTACAGTACTCAGAACGCATATGCAGTACTCGATATATAAAGGAATGAAACGGTAAAAAGAACAATAAACAGTAAAATACTAAAGGTCAAATTCTAAGTTACAACAAAGAGATATCGTCTTGTTTTCCATACATATGAATATGAAGTGAGCTTGACATTTGTATAGCATTTATGTTTTGTGTTTGGGAGGTGTTTCTTACCACAGTGCAGCAGTTTCTTTAGAGTTGTTGCTATGTTGGTGGAGTCAGACGTAATGACTCCCAACAATAGCTTCTCCTCCTCAGTCATAGGGCTTTCTTTCTTCAGTATCTAGATCACACATTTGTATATGGCAAAAATGCATTCAATGAGAAATTCCAATCATGTCATTTTTACGGCCCTTCGTGTTTTGCCAGTGTTCTCAGGTACCCTTTGGAGTTTGTGACCGCTTGTTTCGCTATTGCACAATGTGTTGATGAGCGGGCCTCGAGAATGAACACTATGTGGTTTGGTGAAAAACATTGACTGTAAAGACCAGACTAGACTAGACTCTACTAGAAAACTCTCATGGGTACCTTAATTTCTGAGACAAACACATATTTACAAGTGCATTACAGTAACAGTACTTACAGCAATTCTCTCAAATACAAGATAAAAAATTTGACATCATCACACCATCGGATCGTGCATCTCATCTACCAAAATTATGTTTTCGGCAACTCTTTCAAAAGGGTCCACCAAACAGCAAGCACAGTTTAAAGCATGCGTTACCACAGAACACACACCTTGTCAATGTAGGTATCTCCTGGTAACACAGCCTTCAACTGGTGTAGATAGTGCAGCAGTCTGTCCTCTACTCTCTGGGCATAATGTTCACCATACTGCTGCTCCATCTGATTCTGAGAGACAGCAAGCACTTAACACCTGGGAACAACCCTCCATCACACTTTCTGTAATTTGCGTGCAGTGTAGTACTTTGGGTTTAATCATACATACCAAAAACCTAGAAAGCAAAGGTCATTAAGAAACATAACCTGGGTTGCACAGGATAAATCATGGGTGTGGGTTTCCATAAAACTATTTTTAATCCACAATGTTGCTCTCCATTTGTCTGTTTTTTTTGTCTGAGTTCCAGATGTTTCTAATTCTGCTCATGCACCCTCTGAAGAGTCTATAGGGAAGAATTTTCTAGCATGTTTCCCCACAAGATTTACAGTTTATAGTTTACACTGTTTATTAGATGATGCAAAGCATGTCTTACTCCTCATTACATCACTATTTGGATGTTCTCAGTACATGGACAACTCTACTGTATATTTGTATGGTATGCATAAGGATACATTTTTAAATGTGGATCTCTAGTGCACCCTGCTGGATAGCAAAGTTAGGGGCTGAGAGAGAAAACATTGTTATCCGACACACTGAGAGACTACATGCATGCACAACACGGACCCATCATTCTCTTATGATCCCAGTGAATATGGCAAGCTGTTTTAACATTTAATAGCTAGACAGGATATTCATTAGAGATATCTGCAACGTCATTTTGCCTAGTCAAGACTGTAATTCAAGATATCCGTGATTCTATTTTGACAAGGCAAAATTCTAATTTTAGATATTTTGACTAGAATGATTCAAACTACTTTTGCCATTCATGTGTATGGGGTTTGTCATTACAGATATCCACAATTCACATCGCGGATATCCACAACTGAATTATGACTAGTCGTAATTCCAGTTTCAGATATCTACAATTTAATTGTGACTAGTCAGAATTCCAGTTCAAGATATCTTTAATCCCCCTCAACTGAAGATATCTACATTGTCCTTGTTAGATATCTATAATTAAATTGTGACTAGTCAGAATGACGTTGAAACATACTATGGCGCTGCACTGCACTGCAGCCGTATGAGTTTATAAAGTGTGTCTGGAGACAATTAAATCTACAATACGCTGTAAATTTTGAAGTTTGGGGTCCCCTGCTGGAGCTGTTGCCCCCGTGACCCGACCCCGGATAATCGGTTGAAGATGAGTGAGAGTGACGCTGTAAATTTCTAAAACAACTCTCTAGTGAACAAAGCTCTCGTTGGCCACAGATTCCTTGATGATGAGCTCTTTTTCTATTTCATGTCCTTTTCTAACTATCTGATCCACAGCGTCTCACAGCCGGCTGCACATAGAGGCCGATGTTATGTGTCCAGCTGGGAGGACTAAAGGCTGGTTGTGATTAAAATGAGCTTGTAGCTCGTTGTCTACCTCACTACGGTTAGAAAGAGCCCTCGTTGGTGTTTTAACTATGTTTCTCTTCTGAGTTATTGATCCGGGAAGTTTGAATCTGTGAATATATTTCACACTTTACCGAACTACCCAAGTCAGCAAAAGCTTCTGCTGACACTGTTCAGATGCTTTGTTGGGCCGATATCCAATGGGAAGCTTTGATGAGCAACGTCATGACAACAACTCTGACTAGTAATAATGAGGTTTGAGATATCTGGAACTGTTATTTAGGATAGTCAGAACTGACCTACAGATATCTCTAACTTGTTTTGACTAGTCACAATGACCTTATAGATATCTGGAATAAGAATTCTTACTAGTCACAATGTAATTGTGGATATCTCTGATGTTAGTTGCGGACAGTCAAGCTCCGCTATTAAATGTTAAAACGGCTTCCCATAAGTGCACAACCAATCACTGCAGGATAAACACTGAATGTGTTCAATTCTTAAGAAAGATAGTCTGATACAGGTTTGTCAAGTTTCCAACATCTTACATACACTCACAATTAAGATAAACAGGATTTCTACAGATATTTACAGCTTAGGCATCACTTCAATAGAAATATTAGAATTAAGGAGGTAACTGAAATGAGTCTAAACATTTTTATTGATGCAAATATGGAAATGTAAAAGTATGAAATTGTACACTTCTTAGGACAGCTTGCATTCAAACACGCACGTAACTATTGTAGGGAGACGCCACCGCAGTAATGGCGACTCGCTTACTCCTGGTACTTTCCCGGATTTGTGTAAAAAGAACCTTTAAACTTGTATCCTTTCTTGCATCCTTCATTCTAGCAGTTACTTCTACAGTTATAAGACAGTGTAGTGAAGTAAACTAACCTTAATATAATCTTCAAGTTTGTTCTTGTCCATAGTCAGAGCTTGTGCCAGAGCCTTGAAGTCCAGATGGTTCTCCCTCATTAGGAACATTTCACGTTGGCTCTGTGCAGGAAATAGGACACGAAACCTTGGTAATAAATTGGTAAGCTTTTCATAGCTGTCATAATTAACTGGACAATGCAGTAAGTTACATGCTTGTCCAAGGCTAAAGTCAGCAAACAGCTGCCTGTTTTCAGATATAGAAGACAGAAACCTCTGTTGGTATTGAGGAGTTGCAGAATTTATTTCTGCACAAACTGCAACTTCCACTTTACATTCACGTGATATTTTCAAAGCTGAACTAAGTCTGTCTTCTGCTGTACTAGCTCTATTGTTCGCTCACACACATTCGCTGCCGCTGCTCTCTCTCTCTCTTGCTTCACCACTCAATTCCCATTTCCAACATCTGGCTCTAGATAGGGACATTCACGCTTTTGCGTCGGCCGCCGTAGTTCTCCTACACGCTTGGCACATGGACAAGACTGCAATCTGCAACCTCACCACTAGATGTCACTAAATCCTAGACACTCCCGCACACCTACAAATGTTAAATGTGTTTCGAAGATATAAAAATATGAAGAACAGATAGTTCCATACTTACACATTGATCCTGGTATTGAGGGAGTTTACTGGGGAAGAACTGGTTGATTTTAAACACGGTATCAACCATTCCTCGGCCCTCCCTGAGCATCCTCATAATGACCTGGAAGCAAAGAGGGAGCGAGAGAGATGGAGATAAATAAAGAGCGTGAAACTGAAATTCAAATTTAAAATATATAAATAAACTTTAAAACAACAGCCATGGATCAACTGCAGCTGGAACATGTAAGTAATGCTAACACCACTCATCTCCATACCATGGTCTTGAGGCCAAACATGATCTTCATGTGTTTGATGGGAGCCACCAGTCTGGGTAGAAGTCTGTAAGTGTCTTCCAGAAAGCTCATCACTCTCTCAAAGTGCCCCATGTCCCTGTTCTTCACCGTGGAGTATACCTGGGCAGAGGCAACACGCAGCCTCCACGAATCTTCAAGGCTCAGAGGCTGGGAGTCCACTTCCGGCCAATTGGGAGGGTCCACAACTGTGAAGAACCAAAATGAAGCACGTCACATCCTCTTCTGAATCAACTTTCATTGCAACTGTCAATTTCAAAAGAGTGATCTACCATGTTTTGCTGTGACTGGCCATAAAGGTTCTTTATTTAATCTGAAGTTCGCGTTCAAGTGCAGTTTTGGGTTTTGTAACGAGTAGTTTGCATGTACTTCATCAGTGGTGGAATAAGTATTTAGATCTTATCTAAGCAAATGTAAAAATACAGTGTTAAAAGTCCTGCATGTAATTTTTTACTTAAAGGTGCTAAATGTGAGATTGGGAGCATTTGTATTGCCTATGCACGGCTCTCAGCCTGGCGACAGCTGACAGGAAGTAAACATGGACCCGAGCGGTTGCCTAGCAACGCAATTCTGATAGATTTCGTCAAAATGCACTAAAACGTTGTGTTTCAGACAGAGGGTGAATACAGGTATATTCAGACAGACAGTATGAGGAAAATAAAGGGTTTTTTTTAACATTACAGCATGTAAACATGTTCTAGTAGAAACACAAAATACAAGTATGAACCTGAATATGAGCACGATATGGGACCTTTAACTATACTTTATGTCATAATAATCCAGCCTTATAGGTAACTGGGGTAATAATAATAATGAAACCAACCTTCATGTATGTCCATCACCTTGTGAGCCCACACATACTCTATGATCCACAGAGGTAACCTGGGGAACTCGTGTAAACATGACAGACTGTCAGTCTGCAGCTC